>CAODLS011507755.1:0-20318 GCA_948243855.1 Flueggea neowawraea
TGTATGCTACAATTCGATAAATTAATTCATTCTTATATAATGCTTAATGTTTCTACTTCAGACAGCACAACTGTAGGAAGACTTCAATGGGGACATGGACTGATAACACGTTTCTGTGATTGCAATGGGGCATAATTACGAGAAAATTTGAGTTTGATTAGATCTAGTCAGTTGATGGATAACAAATGCAGTCCTGTTGTATTGGGCATCTTCATTTGTATGGTGTCTTGAGAACATTATCATGCATTCAAATTTTGTAGAGTGTCGAATATTAAAAATATTGTTTAAATGCATTTTATAATTTTTTAGAAAATAATAAATTATATGACAAATAAAATTATTTTATTACGGGACAATAATTCCTTGCAAAGACATTATTTTGATGTTTCAACCAACAATTTTATAAGATTTCAAGAAAATCTATTTATGAACCAAACTAATTTTAGTACTGCAAAACCAAATTAATTGTTTGACAGTGTTTATTATATAACAATATTACCTTATACTTAATGAAATATATATAATTATTTTTTTATGAGAAACCACTAAATGGATTTATACTTTACATTAGTTTTTTTTTCACAATTTATTATGTAAAATTTAATATATTATTAAAGATTTGTCATTAATACAAATTTCTAAGTGTATAAATTTGTATTGATTGTAATACATGACACATTAATGTCTTGCCAAATGTTACTTAATTAGATTGATAAATATCATAATATTATGAATATATTCTTCTTTATATTAAAATATAGATTAATGTTGCACTTTGTAAATGTGTTGACGGTGCTGTAAAATATAAATTAATTTTAAGTTAAGACATTTATAAAAATCAAGTAAATCAAGAACAACGTCTTAAAATGCCATTATAAGTATATCGGTATATGTCTTGCATGCAAGCAATAAAATAATTTGACTTTTACTTAGGACTTTTAGCAAATAATACTGAATATTTCGAAAATTTTAAATATTAATGAGTATTTTTAGAAAGCAATATTTGCGTAATATGTCAGATTTATATTCCCAAACTCTTTCGGATAATAAGTAGTGTTAATTGGATGAACGCACACTTGTTCGAATAGATGGAAAACTAAAGATCTTCTAGTTAAGAAAATAAATGTTCAATATGTTGTTAATGGAGATAGAGTAGTTGAATTAATAAAAATATTACTATTGTACAACTCTGAGAAATTTTAGTCCGAACTTTTCCACAATTATCTGCCCATTATACCAAATATATGTGGTTGCGTTCATATTGGCTTTTCAAGCTTTTACAGACATTGTTTAGTCGCTTACTTAACCAAAAACTTTTGTTGATGTCTACATCTTTTTCACGGAAGATAATAAGAAGTTCAACTATATGTTGTTGCAGCCATTTTTTTTGAGTTTGTTTGTGAGCATCCACTTTTTCCTCCTCTTTTCTTGTTTTCGAGACTTATCTTTATGAGGTACTCGGCACATGATGATCACTGTTGTCTTCTTTTTGTTTTTTTTTTTCAGAAGTTCATCCTCGGTTGAAGGTTAATATTTGGACTTTATGCTAGGTCACTCATCGTGACATTATTGCTGATCATTGTATCAGTGGTGATCTTTTGCGTATTTGTTGCAAGGCATTTTTCCAAGAGTTCTCACCACGCAATGCAGGATACACTATTCTTGTTTTAGCAATTGCCTTTACTATCTATGTGAGTTTTTTGAACCATGTTCGTGTTGTTGCTTTGTAAAAACTCATATTACTTTTTGTTGTTGGTTCTTCCACCATCTATTTCATTTATTCTAGAACTTAAGACTGGCTTAGATATTTTAAAATGTGCCATTCATTTATTAATAGAGGCATGAGCACTAGTGGTCTTCTCTTCTATTGAAACATTTGGATCCGGGTCCATTGCTTGTAATGTAAAGCTCTCCAAGTCTAGGAAACTTACTACATCCAATTGATTATTTCAGTTTTCTTGTGAGTGTTCAAACATACATGAGCATTAGTCATCTCTCGATCGTTTTCTCCTTTGGTAATTTGGTTTTGCTTAGTGAATTGGTGCTTTCTCGTTGATGCATGTTGACCACTCCAAACCTTGCTGATTAATGCAGCCTTAAAGATATTTTAACATGGAAAAGAATAACAAGATTCACTAATCTCTATAAAATGTAATTAATAAAAGGTTTGATAAATTATATCTTTTAGAATTTTGTTTCATCCTGTTTTGGATTTTGATTGCATTTTATCATTTTTGCTTTCTAAAAATCGATCTCCTAAACTCTAAAGTCATGCATTATGATTAGTCAGTTATGGTCTACTTGAACTCATTTCATACAGTAGCTATTCTGGTTCGGTAACTCATTTCCTTTATCAGTTTATCTGCGGTGCTATCTTTTTATCATATTGGCTGACGTTGACAGGTGTTGGTACTCCTCTTTCTCACATCAGCACGGGACCCTGGTGCAATTCTGCATAATTCACATCCACCAGAGGAAGAATTTCGGTATGATTCATCGGTGTCAGTTGGAGGACAACAAACTCCAAGTCTTCAATTCGATCGGACAAATAAGTTATGTTTTAGGGAATTCCTGTTAGGGTCAAGTGTCGTAACACATGCATGCTTTCTCGTCCTACTCGCTGCTCGCACTGCCCCATTTGTAACAGTTGTGTGGAACGATTTTATCATGATTGCCCTTGGGTGGGTCAGTGCATTGATTGGTATGCTGTTCAAACTTAGGTTGACGTCTGTTGCTATTTGTTCATTATCTATCGATGTTGTTTTAAGTTATGGGTAGTTCTCTGAAGTGGAGTACTAAATTGTGTCTTTGTGGCAGCGCAACTACCAGTACTTCTTTATGTTTGTCTCTTCAGCGGCTACTCTCTGCATCTTCGTGTTTGCTATGTCAGCTGTCCACACTAACATTTTGATGAATGATCACAATAGCACAGTCTGGAAGGCAATGAAGGAATCTCCTGCATCTGTGGTACTAATGTCAGAGGTACTTGCCAACTCTCCCACTGTAACGAAAAGCAAAAGCTACGCCGCTCCTACTCCTAAGAAGCCAGATGAACAACAATGATAATGTCGGGTTAGTGTGTTTAGCTACTGATTTATGAATGGCATTTCATGGGTTATGACTATTGGTTGAAACGTTCTCATCGTAGTTTTAAGGTTACTTTTGATAATAGCCTGGCAATTATTCAGTGGGCAGCGGAGAATGCACCCCGTCTGGGCAGGAAAGCTTGTGTTGATCTTTTTGATGGGATTTCCTGATCATTCCGTTTTATTGAAGCAATTAATTGGAATGTTTTTGTAATTGCTTGAGAAGAGGTTATATCTTTTGCCATTTTTTTATTAAATTCTTGATCCTTCCCATGTTGTAAAAACAGGTATTCTCCTGGATTGAGCTTTGTAGTGCTGGCTTTATTCTTTTGTGCAAGTAATTACTACCTAACGATGAAACGGTTCTGAGTTTTCCTTCTTGATCGGGAAATAGTTTCTCAAAGTAATACTATTAAATTAATACAGATCAACACAGTAATACTAAGTGATATTTTGTTGGTTATTATTGCGTCAAGTACATGTGACTACATACTATTATGTATGGCATCCAGAACTGGAGAATAGACGCTGCAAAATCAACTAGACAAATCAAACATTACATTAGATACAACAAAATCAAATTAAATCTGATCATAAACAAGTATCACATGTAAGCTACTAAGATAATATCCAAATCAAATTGAAGACACCATTAAAATATGCAATGATTTTATGGAAATTAATAAAAACAATATCAGTAACATGCCATCTTCATCTCAATCGAAATCAAATATCATGTTTTATGATTTTCATTCTATTCATTTTTGTCATCCTCCTCCTCCCTCCATCCTTCAACGGCAAACTTGCCCAAATTCGTGGAAACCATTGGCATTGAGGACATCTCTAAGATGGGCATTTGATTCTGATTTCCTCCAACTCATCATCTAGTCCGATTGCTTAGAAATGGTTACGAAGATTCAAGACCATTCTCCTTCGATCACTCAGCTTGACTTTATTATTGGGATGTTCTCCACTTACTTAATGATTATATGCAGGTCATTCATGTCTTAAGAGAAGCGAATTTCGTAACTCATGTAATAGCTAAAGAGGTAGATATGCATCTCATTTGCGTGTGTGGAATTCCAACCTCCCTTGTTTTGCTATTGAGGTACATGTAGATGATCTATTAATGGGTTAACCTCCTTATTTCTCCAAAAAAAAAAACAGTTTTTTTTTTCTTTTTCTATGACCGAGAAACGAAAAAAGTGGCACTTACAACAATTTTAGAAATGGAGGGATAACACAGAGGCTGTCGTATCGTTTCTCCCGATAAAAGAGCTTTGTAAAATTCCCTTACTAGGGAGAATCACACTTTTATAACAACTTAAAAAATTAATTTTCAAAAATATCATTCTAAAAACTAATTTATAAAAATGTCAAATTAGAGAAATTGATTTGTAAAAATGTCATTTTTGTGAGAAATTGAGATATTTTTCTGCAAAAAAATTGATTTTTTGGGAGAAAATCAAATCAAGCAGAAAAGGTCTTCAGGGGTATCCACTGGAGGTCTCTAATGATCTCTAGATGTCTCTATTGGTATTAATGTACTATTTTTAAATTCCTAATTTTAAAAATGACATTCTTACAAATTAAAATTTAAAGATTCTATTATTATAATAAAAAAATCATGGGGTATATTACTACAAATTAAAATTTTTCAAAGGCCACCTGATAATTAACTCTATTTATTTATAGAAAAACCCAAAAGTAGATATCCAATCAGTAGTTAGGGGAGTTAGGGGTGGGCATCGGACCGGACCGGTTCCACCCGTAAATCTTGAGCCCGGTAGACTAGGCTAGACCGAGCCGGCCCGTGGGTTAATTTTTTTTATAAAAAATATTAATAGTCTATATATTTTTATCAAAATATAATTTAACAAGTATTTTATTATATAAATTATATTTTAATAAATACAAAACTATTTTTAAATTTATAATTGACAATATTTTTATTAATTTATAATACATAATATATCAAATTAATATATATATATATATATAATATTCGGTTGGGCCGGATAACGGGCCAAAAATTATTGGCTTACCGCAGTACAAAGAAATTGCAGCCCTCTTCCCGTCGATATATGCATGAGTACAAAGAAATCCTCTGGTCTGATCGATTCTAATTTCTACGGTTTCATTCGATACCAGAGATGGGTCGTCGCAGAGGTGGCTCTTGGGGCAGACGCGGAGGTTTTTACCCTTGTTCATTCTTTGTTGTGTTCATCCGGTGAATCCTTTTTTATTTACTTTTTTTCTGGGTTTCGTTTGATCCGTTGTTCTATAATCGTGATCAGGGCTCAAGTCTTCCAGGCCTAAACCACTGGGTAGGTTTGGTTTCTCTTTTGAATTCGGATGTTTAAATCCAAACGTTGTGTTATTGTGTATACAATTGATTGTAACTTATTTCCAGTTTATGTTATGCGTTAAAAGGTGGTGAATTCAAGACAGAAGAAGATATTACCAACTGGTTTCAGCAAAGGGGTGTTACGAAGATTGGTCGTGTTGAGATAAATCCTGAACCCCAAAGATCATTTAGACAAGGACATATGCATAGGTACACTTGAGCACTATGCAAAGGTATTTGTTTGTAAGGCCTTTTCTACAGTTTGATTTCATCTTGCTTATGTCTTTATCTGATCACATTTGAAATGCAAAATTTCTTAGTGAAGTAGAAATCCTGGGTTGCTGTGTATTAGGAGTTTTACTTAGTTTAATCTCTATCTATCTATCTATCTATCTATCTATCTATCTATCAGTAATTTTTCTGGACTTTTTTTTTTTGGTAGACAATAAGGGCATGTAACTGTAATGGACACGACTGCAGCGAGCAGTGGCATGATTTATATATCCATGTCATCTCAGACAATTGTGGTTTTATTATAAATCGGCATTCAGAAGAAGATCGAAATGGCTAATAGTAAGGATTCCCTCAAGTGATGTACGTTTTCTATAATATTTATAGCCAGTGAAGTTATTTGGTTCGGTTGGTTAATTGAGCTACGAGGAACCTTAAGAGGACTGATGATTTTATAGTTAATGAATTTTTTTGTAATGATATTTTATGTTTAATATGTCATTATTTTTGCTCTAATTTGTTTAATCTTACTCGATTATGATGCTGTTTTAGCTATCAGTTTGATTATCATTTTTTAAGGGTTATAAGAGAGAACATTGATAAATTCTCCAATGAGCTCATTCGTACTTTTTGTTTGAGTTGATCTTTATCATAAACCAGAGCCGCATAGTAATACTAATCCTAAAGTGTGAGCTCATATGTTGAAATCTAGAAGAAATACCGGTTGTTGTTGATGATGATGATGAATTTGAAGCAACAAATGGAATTCAGATTTTCTGGTCGAAACAATGCATGCCTTTGTTTATCATAATCCAACTCTCTACTGGTGGCATCCAACTCGTTAAGCTCGACGAATTGAGATTCTCCTCATTGGAAGTGCTGAGCACTGCACATCATGCTGATGCCTTCCTACTGCTTCTTGTACCTTCTTTTTTGTAGCGTGCACCGTTCAATAGCACACACAGATCTTGGGGACTTTCCTAATTAGAGCTACAATTACATGCTTTTTCAAGCACTTTTCGGCACATCCTTCAAGTCAAGGACAAAATTCTTAATATTTGAACGAAATGAGGACTCGAGAGAACCTTGTACATATAGTCAGAGTAAAATCGGGGTTCGCAATGGTGACTCCAAAAGAGCTCTTTCAACTTTGCAATATATTGATTATGATGCTACGGTTTGTTGGAAGTAAGCTACAATCAATAATTGCCCTACTGTACTTTATAATTCTAAAAAATTCTTGAAAACAGAAAGCAAGTCTGCATTACCAACATAGTTCAACACAGATTACGATCGGCTTTAAATTAAATCAATCAAAGTGAATGTCTTTTGAATGAATAACTAAATGTTTTTTAAAAAGAAAGCTAAATGATCAGCTTCAATTGCGTCCGGTTACAGGTTACTTCAGATGTAAGGCACCTCTCAGACAACATCTGTTTGCAAAGAAGACGAATTGAAGCTGCAACAGAAAGGAAAGGAAAAGAAAGAAAGCATTCGTCATCGTGTTCGAAGCCAATTGTTTTTTAGAACAAAAAAGACAGAAATGTCTGAAGCAGTTTTGGCAGATATTGCAGTGAACATGTTCAACACTCTGAGTTCTTCTCTGATCCAAAAGGTTGTGTCAAGCTGGGACGCAGAAAAGGAGTCCCGAAGATTCAGTAAGAATATTTAAGATATCAAACTAGTACCTGCAGTTGCAGAAAGGCATCGGCATGGCTAATGAGTGTCAAGGGAATCCTTCAGCATTTTCAATTGTTGGAACAAAGAGTTTCGGAAAAACTGCGCTTGCTCAACTTGTGTACAATGATAGTTGCGTCTAAAAAATTGATACTTTTATGCTTAAACAAAGGGAGGAAGATGCTCTGGGCCTACTTGTCGGGGTCAGGAATAAGAGGTGCCATATGTTCGGAAAACGAGGGCTGGGAGAAAAGGAAAAAAACTGGTACATCCCTCTTCGTTGCTGATCACTAACTCGGCAGCTTATCTTTATCGTGATGTGTCCCGGCAATTCTTTACAGGGATAATAAGTGCAGTAGCATTCTTCTGGATTCCAAGTTTGAGGCTTATCTAGCAGACTTTGGCCTTGCGAAGCTGATGAACTCTCCAAGTTACCATCGAACGATATCAAGAATTGCCGGCTTTTACGGCCACGTTACTCCAGGCAAGTATGCTCATTGTATACCTTCTTTGTGTGTTCTAAGGGTATAGCTCCTCTGTCAAAACATTTGCCGCTTCTTAAGATGTACATTGTAAAGATGATTAGTTAGGCAAACTGTAATTCAAACACGTTCTAGGAAAACTAGTTAAATGGATTTACTCGTCTAGTTGATTACACTGCCGATTATTCGTTTTATTTGTACGTAGCTTCTTTTGCTGGTATTATGTTTCTTGTTAGCAAACTAAAAGAACCTGAAACTTGAAGAAGAAGGAGCTTAAAATTGTAGAGAGAGAGTTTTAGGTGTTGGTGTCCAAAATTTACACACACAACTGATATGTTTTCATTAATATATATATTTGTTTCACCAAATAAAGTAAAAATGTACAAAAGAGTATGGCTCACCATACTTGCTGCCATACCTCTTGCCATATATATATCTTTCTAGTTACAACAGCTAGAAAGATAACAATTGCATCAACTAAAAGATAGCAATTACATCAACTAAAAGATAACTTGAGGCGAACTCAGCTTCATCTATGTTGGACACAACTGGACACAGATGTACACAGATGGAATTCAACAGTATAGAAGTCATGACTTCAACACTCCTCTTTGACTTCAATGTTGCTGACTCCAATTCTCCTCCTCAAATCTTCAAACCTACTCATTGAAAGAGCGTTTGTGAATATGTCTGCAAGTTGATCTTGTGACCTGTAGAAAACCAGCTTCACTTGCTTAGTTTGTGTACCTTCTCTCACAAAATGATACTTAATCTTGAAATGCTTTGTCTTCCCATGGAAAACAGGATTTTTGGCAATAGCAATAGTAGATTTATTGTCACAATTAATCTCAGTTGCTTCAACCTGCTTCAACTTCAATTCATAAATCCATTTTCTCAACCAAATTGAATGATTCACAGTTGCATTTGTTGCAGTATACTCTGCTTTTGCAGTAGACTGAGCTACGATGGATTGCTTCTTTGAATTCCATGTGAACATAGCAGAGCCAAGGGAAAAATAGAAACTTGACGTGCTCTTCATGTCTTCCCTTGATCCTCCTACGTCACTATCAATAGAACCAATCAGCTTTAGCCCATTTGATCTCAAATACCACACATTATAATCACTTGTTCCTTTCATATATCTCAACATTCTCTTTGTTGCCTTCAAGTGTTTCTCACTTGGACAACTCATGAATCTTGAAAGCATGCTTGAAGCAAACATCAAATCTGGTTTGGTGGCAGCAAGATACAATAAACAACCAATCAAACTTCTGTAATGATGCTGATATGCTCTTTTGGATTCATTCTCTTTCGAGAGATTTTCATTTTGAATCAAAGGAGTATTAACAGGCTTGCATTTCTCCTTACAAAACCTCTTCAACAACTCCTTAGCAAACTTCTTTTGGCATGTGAAAATGCCTTTCTCTGATTGAATAATCTCCATGGCCAAAAAATAGCTCATCTCACCAAGATCAGTCATTTCAAACTCATTCATCATGCTGCCCTTGAATTTATTCACCAATGGAGGACTACTTCCAGCGATGAGCATGTCATCTACATATGTCATCTTCTAGTGCTGCCCTTTATGTTCATTGCTAAATGAACATAAAGGGTTGGTTCACTCACACTTCTTTGGAAACTAAAATCAAGCAAGTAAGCATCAATTCTGCCATACCATGTTTTGGGTGCATGTTTTAGACCATACAATGCTTTTTTTAAAAGATAAACTTTGTCTTCACATCTCGGCTTCTCAAACCCCTATGGTTGTTCAACATCAATTTCCTCTTCCAATATTCCATTAAGGAAAGCTGATTTTACTTCCAGCTGATAAATCTTCCACCCTTTTTTAGCAGCTAAAGTCAACAATAGCCTACTCTATGATTCCCTTTAGTTTCAAATCAGAAACAGCAGTAGAACTTTTCCAGTCCCACAATAAATTCTCATCAAATTTTACATATTTGCTGACAATCAGTTTCCCTTCATTCACATCATACACTCGGCAACCTTTCACCAAGGTTCCATAGCCAAGAAAAATTCCTATAGCAGCTTTTTCATAAAACATGTTTTTTTTTGTATCAGGTATATGCACATAACAAACACTCCCAAAAACTTTTAAGTGTTTGATCGCTGGTTTGATATTGAACCAGACTTCAAATGGTGTCTTCTCCTTCACAGCTCTCGTTGGAAGTCTATTCAACAATTAAACTAAAGTGTTTACTGCCTCAGCCCAAAACTTCTTTGGTAATTTCTTCTCAAAGAGCAGACATCTGGCCATCTCTATGATTGTTCTGTTCTTCCTTTCACTTACACCATTTTGTTGTGATGTGTAAGGAACTGTGAGCTAATGTTCAATCCCAGCATCTTTACAGAATTGGCTGAATTTATCTGAGGTGCATTCAGTCCCATTATTAGACCTGATCACCTTCAAGCTATATTCATTTTGGTTTTCCACCATAGACTTTGAGTGTTCAAACGTGCCCGCAACGGCTAACTTCTGCTTTAGGAAATACACCCAACAATATCTTGTAAAATGATCAATAAACAATAAGAAATACCTGCTTCCATTCATGGAAGGAATCTTCATTGGTCCACATACATCTTTATGAACCAATTGAAGCTTCTATGATGCTTTCTAAGAATGATTTTTGAGAAATGGAAATCTGCTTTATTTTCCCAATTGACAGGCTTCATGTACGCCTCTGGTTTGAGCTTCAACTTTTGGTATGTCAGCCACCATTTCACTTTGCTGCGAATACTTCAGTGTTGTATGATTATAGTGAACCAATATTTTGTGCCATAATTCATTCTCATCAACAACAGATGGATAAGCAAACAATTCTTTTTCCAATTCAAAGAAAGCTTTTTTGCTCTTATGAAAACACAAAGTAATTCACAACTAGTAGCATCATAAATCACACAAGCTTTGTCTTTAAACACAACTGAATAATTCTTCTCCAAAAAATGAGCAACACTAAGCAAGTTTTGATGAATTTTAGGCATAAATAACACATCAAAAATGAGTTTTGTACCTGCCAAAGTGTCAACAGCAACTACTCCCTTTTCTTCACATCAATGAACTCTCCATTTCCTATTCTGACTTTGGAGGTGTATGATCTATCCAAGGTCTTGAAAATGTTAGAGTCGGAGGTCATATGGTGTGTATAACCGTTGTCAAACCAGCCACGAGTCATTGCTGCATTTTGTTGCATAGCATGAAGTAACAAACAATTGTTCTTCTTGCTTGTGTTGGTTCTTTGCAACTTGAGATTGATGCTCATGAGTTTGTCTTGAAGATTTATTCTTACAAACCCTCTCTATATTCCCTATTTGATTACAAGCATGAAACTTCACATTAGGTTTATACCAACAGTACATTTCAAGGTGTAAAGTTCTTTTACAATGTGAGCAAGGAGGATACTTCTTCTTTTATCCATCCTTGTTGCCCTCTCCTTCTTGTTTCTTCTTGTTCCAGTTCTTCTTTTTGTTTTTGCCTCCACAGTATGGTTTTCTTATTGTTTAGCATGAAATGCCCCTTTGTTTTTTCTTCTTGCCTTATTACTCTTCTCTGCTCTTTAGCTTGTAAGGCATTTACAAGTTCTAATAATGTGATTTTAGGCAAATCTCTTGAATCTTCAAGAAAAGAAATCTTTGACTCAAATCTCTCTGAAAGAGTGAGAATGATCTGCTCAACAATTCTCTTGTCAAAAAGCTCTTCTCCCAGCAATCTGATTTTGTTCATAATCAACATAACTCTATCAGAGTACTCCTTAATGGTCTCTTATTCTTTCATTTTGAGGACTTCAAGAGTGATTATTTGCATCCTTATTGTATTGTCACTTCCTTGGAACTCTTCCTCGAGATTATCCTAAGCTTCATTTGTTGTCTCACATGCCATTATCCTTGTAAAATGACATCTGAAACTACTGAGTGCAAATAAGTAAGGGCTTTAAAGCCTTTTGCAGTAATCTAATCATGCTCCTTTATCTGCTGCAAGGTTGGATTTTCGGGTAGAGGAGGTGGCACTTTAGTCGTTCCTTCAATCACATCCCATAATCCATATACCTTGAGAAAAGTCTTGATCTTGATAGACCAAATATGGTAATTTTCTCCATCAAACACAGGAACTAATGGTGTTGTAATGGATTTTTCGTTGCTGGAAGTTGTCATCTTTCACACTTATGTTGGTGTTTAGGCTAGAGTTTAGGTTTCTCTCAAATTCTTCTCTCTTTTACTCTATTTTCTTCTTTGTAGGTCCCTTAAGAATTTTGCTCTAATACCATGTTAACAAAACTAGAAGAGCCTAAAACTTGAAGAAGAAGAAGAAAAAGAAGAAGAAGAAGAAGAGAGAGAGTGTGTGAGAAAGAGAGAGAGAGTTTTTGGTGCTGGTGTACAAAAGTCACATTCAACTTATATGTCTTTATTAACATATATATTTGTTTCACCAACTAAAGTAAAAAACAGTACAAAAGAGTATGACTCACCATAATTGTTGCCATACCTCTAGATATATCTATTACACTAACTAAATAAACTAATAACTAAATATTAATCTAGTTACAACAACTAGAAAGATAACAATTACATCAACTAAAAGATAACAAATGAATATAACTTGAGGCGATCTCAGCTCCATCTGTGTTGGACACAGATGTACACAGACAGAATTCAGCTTCATGGAAGTCATGGCTTCAACAAGGACCCTTCGCCATTAGCGCTGATGCATCTCTAGTCGTCCTTAATACCCACGTCTATTTCCACCAGCTTGCTTGATTGGCTCCTCCTTGACTCTCTCTTCTATAGAAAACCTTCTGTTATTCTAGTTGTTCATCAGTGGCCTTATTTGCATCACTCATGCTGCAGGTTTTCTTCCTTCTCTAACTAATTAATTTTCTCTTCATTTTTTCACTTATCTTCCAAAAAAAATAAATGAATTTATTATAAACATCAATTGATGATCAATTGACATGGTAATTTACTAATGGACTTATAGTGTATTGGTACTAGAGTCAACTCCAGTATTAAAGAGTCACGAGTTTGATTATCAGTGAAAGTAAATAAAATAACTTACATAAAAAAATGACATAGTAATTCACATAACATTTTAAAATTGTATCATGTAATTAATTAACTGTAGGATTGAGTGTTCATAAACAAAAATGAATGACTATAATCTAAAAATTAACAACAACCAACGAGTTTATTGTTCATTGATATTAAAGTCAACTCTAATACCAAAAAGTTGCAGGTTTGATCTTTGGCCGAAGAAAATTAATTACTTATTAAAAAAGTTAATAACAAAAGTAAAAGTTGACCAAAATTTGAAGTGCTAAATTCTCTTGAATAGGTGTTGTGCAAGGTTGGGCAGCCATACTATTGGGAATAACATCAGGAAGTGTTCCATGGGATATTCTAATTTGGATTTTGGTTTTGATCAAGAAACAGTGCAGGGTTTGGATCCCCTTTGTTTATACCAAAGATGGATAGCCACTAAATTGTTATTCAATTTTATCCATTATTTTCTTTTGTGATCTCCGAAAACAATAAATAAATAAATATACAATGAATCAATGAAAACTTTATATCGTATTAACAAAAAATTCATAATTTACTTGTAATATAGTCAATTTCACACTAAATAATTGTATATATTAACCACTAAAAGATATAATATAGTAGTAGAGGCTCTCTTTTTTAATTAAAAATTTTTAGTTCAAATTATAGATACGTAGAAGTTTTAATAGTAACTCTAATACTATTTTAAAACTGAATTGAAGTCCATCCAAATTTTTTTTATAGGAGAAAGGTCGCAATTTATTTTATAACTCACATTGTCAATATAGGATAAAAAAAATATTTCAAAAAAGAACACCTAAAATTTAAAGACAAAAATTCGAATTTGAGTTTCCCTGGTCCGTTAAACACGGGAAATGGAAGGTGAAAATTATCAATCGTCCCCAGAATGCAAGAAACAAATAAAAGTTCCTCAAGATCCCTGCTCCCACGTTAATTGCACTTTTGCCCTCTCTTGCTTCACAAAATCTCCTAATTAACCTTCTCTAACAAGGAATTGACTAATGGATATATAATTTTTTAAACAAAATTTTTCATAAAAAATGTTATGTATGGTCTATACTCTATAAAGCTATTACTATTTTTTTAAATATATTACTCTCTCTGTCTTATAAAAATAGACACTAAACACTTTTTACCAGAATTAAGAATGAGCAGTTTTAATAGTTAAAATTAGTTAATTTTATAAGTTTTTTATTTATATCATTTGAATAAATATGTTAGTAATCAATAAATTAATTAAAAAATTAAATAAGTACAATATTATAATTTTAATAATAATAAATATAATATATATATATATATGTGTGTTTTGAGACACTTAAAATGAATATATATTATTATGGGTAAGAGAAAATAACTTTTTAAAAAATTTTGGTATGTATACCAATCGAGTGCTCCGATATGTGTCTATTATGAAATGAGATATTATACTAATTAAAAAGAATACAGGAAGAATTTAAATATTTTTTTTGGTAATTAATAAAATAAAAAATTATGCTTAAGATTGCAGTATATTAAATTCTAATTTGCATAATTAAATATATACAAAAATAAATATTAAAAAAATAAAACCAGACTAGTGGCATTGTTGCAATATAGGTAAAACCGAAGTGCAAAACGAAAAAACAAATTAAGACTTAGTAACATTCAACTCGACCTGGTCAGACCGTCTTCTCCAAAGACCAGTTCAGTTCCGTGGCAACGCCTCTCTGATCAAAACCCGAACTCCAAACTTTCTTCGTCTCTCTGAAAATGTCTGAAGTAGGCATCACCGTACTTGACGGAACCCATCTCAGATCTCTCCACGTGTCCGTCCCTGATGAACCCACCACCGGAGCACAGCTCCTGGAGTTGGCAGAATCCACTGCCTCCAACTCCCTCTTCAACCTCTTATTGCCTCATTCCATCACTTCCTCCGCTCTCCTCCGCGCTAACATCTCCGATGACATCACTTTCCGGGAAACCCACCTCGCCCCCGACGCCGCTGCCTCCGCTGCCAGCCGCTACCTGACGGCCATCGCCGATGAGCTTAAAGGTTTGTGATTGAGGTACAACATTCACGTGATACATCGTCATTTTATTTGTTTCTTAAATTAAGCGATGTTGGTTTTTGTGTGTTGCAGAGAAACCTTTGGTGGTGTCAGTGTTGGACGGCAAAACTGTGCGTTTGGTGTTGGAAGATGAGGATGACTTTGCCATGGTGGCGGAGAATTTGTTCACTGATTTGGATGTGGAGGATAGAGGGAAGATCAAGAAGAATGAGATTAGAAATGCGCTTGTTAACATGGGAGTTGAAATGGGTGTCCCTCCTCTTGAAGGTTTGTTTTTGAATGTATATTCTGTGCATGTTTGTTCCTATGTAGTTTTTGAGCTGGTTTCGTTCTCTGTTTGCCTTTTAAGTTGGCATTTGCAAACTGTTGGTGTTTAGGGGTAGATTTTGAGATTGAGGATTCAATTTCTCGATTAAGTTGTAGTGTAGTTGACCAAAAGAAAATGCAATCTCTGACCAGTCGCAATTTCACTTCTTTCATAAGAAAATTAGAAAGAGTTGAGGTCTTTGTAGTGATGATTTTGTATAGAAGTGATACATTAGAATTCACTACATTGTCCCTAAACGGAAGTAGAATTGTGATAATCAATCGTTTGTTCTAGTGCTCGTTGAACAGTGTTATCGTTCTTCAGGTTGTTTGTTTCAGTAGCAATGCATTCCGCACTGAATCAATGCAATTACTTCACCTTTCTTTCTTGTTTTCTTTTTTATTCATGCACGATAATATCACATTAACAGAAGGTAGATTAGAGGTTTTGTGTAGCCTCTCTAAAAACGTTCTCAGGTTTTGGATTACTTGAGGGCCTAGTTATTCGAGAAATGAATCATATAACTGACATAAAACCGGCATTGCAACATAACTATAAATAATATAAAGTTACTTTCAAATATTTATCGTTAGCCGCCACAATTTGTTTTAAGGTTTTATTCTGTTAAACAAAATCATGTGTTCTTGCCAAAAACTTTGTCCAATTTTATGAGATCTGATCAATGCATGTTGTGGATGAACAGAATTTCCCTTGTTAAATGACATCTTAAAGAAACATGGAGCTGAGGGAGATGAAGAATTGGGCGTGTCAAAATTTGCTGAGTTACTGCAACCTATTCTCCAAGAAGTTGCAGATGCTTTGGCTGCAAAGCATATTGCTGTCATCCTTAAGATCCATATATTTAATGGTTCTGAACTAAGAAAGGTGAGTAATCATTTTATATTACACTTCATAATTTGTTATTCTGCACATTTTTATAATTCTTACGCGTTTCTTTTTTTTGTGAGTTTTTGTCATTGGTTAGTCCCACAATGAATTATGTTTTGTTAGTAGCTCTATTTTCCCTTCAACATTGATCTGCAACCTGGATTAAGTAATAGTTGAACTTAAAAGAGGAAAACTCAAGTTGGGAGTAGAAGACAAAGATGAACATAATGCTATAACGTGAATATGCAATAGACTTCACTAAGTTTGTTAGCTAGGTAAGAATTTGCAATGTACATGCTGACAATTTACAGATCTTCAGTCTGACTCATGCAGTGGCTGCATCTGATTGAAGGACTGATGATATTGCATAAACCTATGTGGTTCAGTTTTGATGGTCTTGGGCAAGATCAAGTGAAGTTTTCAGAAATGTATATACCTTTAATTAAAGGACGATTTATTGACTTGGCATGATCATTAGTCTGTTAGAAAACGAATATGAAACTGCAAGGCAACATGAAACTAATAAGTCATAAGAATTATTTTTAGTTCTCCGATAGTCTGAACTTGGAACTGATGGAACTTAATGACAGTGGCTTTTTGTTATATCTGGAAAATTCTTATGGTCTCTACCAACATTTGCAGCTTTTGGCAGATGAGAAACAACTGGATGATGTTGCGGCAAAGATATTGCAGGAAAAGGGCAACAGCAAAGATGGTCGAAACAATACAGAAATAATCAGGTGTTACCTAGAAAACAAGGGGGAACAGTTGGGATTACCTCCTTCAGAGGCTAATGAAGCTGTGGTTCTTCTTTATGACGCCATATTCACTGAAATAGAAAGCGCGAAAGGTGCTGCAGAAGTCGATAAAGAATTTAAGGAACTCTTGAAAGAAGTCCTTGAGAAATTTGCTGAACAGCTTGAGGCCAATCCGGTATTGTGGGCACCAAATACTCAAATTTTATTGATTTGAATCTTTGTTCTATGTTGTTATTGTTGTTGTTACAATGAGCATCCAAATACCTCTATTTATAATAGTATAATCTAAACTCTAATAGAACAAGTAAATCTAATTAACATTGAATTAATCTCCTACTCTAATAATAAATCCTAATTTAACTCGGTTTAATATTTCTACAGGTGTTCAGTGATCTTGAAAATTGAGGGAGAGTGAAGATGGTGTGATATTCAGAATTATTTGGTCGTCAGGAGTGGTTTCTGTGCAGTACTGAAGTATTACCCTCATTAGAGTATATATACATACATACATAAGCATTGGATACACATTGTTGTACCAGTCCTGTATTTCCGGTGCACTTCTTGCGACATGCTGTAAACTGAGTTACAGCTAATCATCTACTACGAGCCCTTTCGAGTGGCCAGATTGATGTTAACACTATTTTTTTTTCCTCAACCATGAGGCGTATAGATTTCACCTTCGTTTTATGGTCCTTATTTACTTGACTAAATTCCATTCACATGGAGAGAGGTTTACAAGCTAGTATAAAAGATTTTGCGCTCTTTCTTCAAATTTGTGATCTTATCAAGGCTATTAATTTAAATCTTCCCATCTGAAGAGAGGTTACATAATCTTTTCTCTTATGGGCTTTGACTGCTTTCTGCCATTAAGGTTTAGGAACCCACTTCTATTTCAATCCAGGTTCTGCTGAACTTCTTATTAGTTATTACCTCGAGTCGCTCTGCAGATAAGGGCAGGTCACTGGAGCACCGGTGCTTATCAATTTCAACTTCACAATACTATTTTGAGCCACCCCTTGCTCATCTGACCCACTAAGTGTGGTGGTGGGACTAGTTCAAGCAAATTGCAAAATGTGGTCGTTTTCTGAATTTATTTGGAGGCAACAAAAGGGAAAAAAAATTCTAGAAATTTATAATTATTAGTGGTTCTAAATTAATTATTTATGACCTCCAGCAATAGAGTGATTAATCAAAGTATCTTGTTCTCAGTAAAGAGAGTATTGTTGCTGGTCAATGGCGGATTCAGGTGGGTTCGGACGGGGCCGTCCGCAAACTCTTTTAACATTTTACGCCGAATCTACCTGTTTTGTTTTATCTTCCGCCTTTTCATTTTAAAGTCGACTCCACTTTAATAAAATTATGGCTTCGCCATTGTTGCTGATAAACTAAAATTAATAATCAAACACTAAAACTCTTGAAGTTTAAAACAGTGTTGAAGTAGTGAAAATTTTGAGAGATTGTGTGGCTTAAAAGTGGTAACTGATATAAACAGAGAATGCAGTTCCACGTAAAAGGATGTTTGCCCTATGTTTAAGGAGAAAGCTTAGCCCTTGTAAATAGGCCGCGTCAGACATCATCCTTAGTCAGAAATGTGAACCACCAAATCTGATGTCTCAATCCACACCCATCCTCTTCAGACATCAATACGCTCATCCCCTTTCACTCTCTGAATCTTTTGGTCAAGTTAAATGGGTGCCACTACACTTATCCTCTTCTATACCTTAAATAACTAAATGGCTCAAAAAGATATTGCATAATCTTAGTAGAAGAAAGTTAGGAAAGATCCAGTCGTGATTGGTCTAGTGGTAAAACAGCGCCACCTGAAATCTGGAGTTCCAAGTTCAAGACTCATCTTAAATCCTAAACTGGAGTTTAAGGTTTAAAGACTTTGGATAATATAAGTTCAATCTTAGTAGAAAAGAGGAAAACGTTAGGAAAGCAATTTGGTTCAGTGGTAGTTTCAAAAATGTGTGAATCGACAATTTATGTTCGGTTTGAGTGGGATTCTGAATATCCTAGTGGTCGGCTTCCGTTTTCTACCCTTCAAAACCATATCGGTTCAATTAACGATACGTCCTCAGAACCAACCAAACCGACCGCTGTTTTCCTTCAATCGAATCCAATGTCTCAGGGTAACATAATCGCATCCATTGTCCCATATATGTACGGGTTGTCTATTAATAGTAATTAAAATGATAGAATATGGAATCCTCGACCTTGGAATTTCACAAAAGGAATATTACATTGTCTGGAATAGAAATTGAACAGATAGAGCAAGTTACAAGTGAGAAAAGCATAGCTAAATATGGGGCCAAACAATGCCTTATTTGCATCCATCAACCAATACAAAAAGGCACTTCAAAACATTTGCAATGTCACCATCTTTGGACCACAAGTGCAAGTTAAGTGACCATCATTTATCATTCAATATATTATTTGAATTGGTAATGTTAAAATAAGTCCTCAGCAATAATGAGCACCAATAAAACACAAACCAAGTTTTCATTTCATAGCAATTGATAACAATGCCATCAATAGCAGAAAAGCACAAGGGATGATTCCACGAGATGGAAACATGGATGGCATGATAAAAATCCGCCATTATCGATCCATGTTAACAATGAAACAAGATTCGATTCGAATGTTATTCCTGCTGCAATATGATACTACATACACAGATTGCTAGAATAGCTGAAAAGATAAAATGGGAGCATTTAAGCTTCCCTTAGATTTACTAATACAGTGCAAAACCAGACACCAAAACAATTTTTTCAATCTGATATAAGGACATACCTAAATAAATACCATCTGGTGAATTAACGAACAACATCCTTCTGCAATGTAGCGATACCGTAATAGAAAGCTTAGCTTAATGAAGCATAACTTAAAGGCACGCCAGTAATTATTCACTCTTTGCCGTCAGCAGCACGAAGTGAACCCAATTGAACCGGCGCCTGAGTTCCAACCACTTTAGATGATCCATAAATGGATAAGTCCACACCATCAGACTTTTCTTTCTCAATCTGCTCCTTGATCCAGAAGTATGTGATTCTCAAGCCATCCTGCGAAATGCCATATTATTATCAAGTCATTATCAGTAAAAGACCAAGCAAAAAGACAAGACCTTAACTTCTGATAATGACTTCTTGCAAAATGTAAATTTTAATTCAAAGAGGGTAACTAGTGCAGGAGTTGTTGAATATGAACCTTCAGCCTCATTGTAGGAGCCCAACCAAGCTTCTCTTTGATCAGTGTGTTGTCAGAATTACGACCACGAACACCTTCAGGACCAGGAATGTGATGAATAGGGAGCTTCTTGTTCTCAAAGCTAAGAACAATCTCTTCCATTTCATTCATGCTAACCATCTCATCACTTCCAATATTCACGGGCTCACGGAAGTCTGACTTTGTCAACCTT
>CAODLS011507789.1:0-12979 GCA_948243855.1 Flueggea neowawraea
TTTTTGCAGCAAGACCTGCGTTTTATAAGTATGTTGTTGTTATGTTCACCTTGAATGCACTAGCATTGTTTGCTTGTGGACTTACTGGGAATGGAGCTGGTTTTGGTTACTGGTAATTGTGGATTTGAATCTCTTGATCGCAGCATTCCATTAAAAATTAGGTAACTTTACAGAATGCGGTTTATTAATGTTTTTCTTCATCCGAATATTCTTTTTCAGGTTGTATGGCACCGCAATAGTTTGCTACCACGCCTTGTACCTTCCTCTTATATACGTTACATTCTTGGCAGACTTTTTCCAGGTTTCAGCTTCTATTCAACGTTTTTTTTTTTCAGAAGACTTGGGTCTTACGTTTTTTTCATTTCTCTATAATGGCTACAGGCTACAGGAGGAAGATTTTTCATATTTTTGTTATTTGACCATCCCTTTTTTTAATTCCTTGCAGGAAGAAGATTTGCATCTGGAAAACGTATACTATTCAGAGATGAAAGATGCCAGTTTCTTCGATGCAGACTGGGAATGATGAGTGATGCAACAAAAAATCTGCACCAAGAGTCAGTTTGTAATCTCTATATAGGAGTGCATATGCTTCCTGACGACCGTAGAACTACTCCCACTTAAGGAGTTTCTTTTCTTCTTTTCCTTGTTCAGTCTGGAGTCAGAAGCAGGGAAAGAGAAAGAAAAGAAGGTTTGATATCTGTAATCTGTATCCATGTAGAAGATATTTCTTTACAAGAAACTACTAGACTTGCTGTTTCAAGTAGAATTAGTGTTTGGCAAATGCTTGTGACTTAAGAAATTTCTTAATCATTAAACCTTATAATAAGTGAAGCACAAAGCGATCTCGTGGTTCCAATTTTGCATTCCTTTCTTCCTAGTGTTGCAAGTATTTTCTCTCGTACTAAAAATCGAGAGTGGATTTGATTCTCAGTACGAACCGCAAACACCAGCAGTAAATCAACAAGAGACTTCTTGTTGAGAGTTCGATTTCCAATGAGAGAAAAAAATGAAAAAAAAAACAAATAAAAATAATAAAACCACAAGTTTTGTAAATCTAGAACTTAACTGTTTTTCTTCGTTTTTCAGGACAAAACCAATAAAACATAGAGCTCAGACACAGAAAAGCTAACAGAGACATACTTAACAACTTATGCAAAACTCTACTAACAAAACCAACAAAATACAGAAAGCATCACTGCCTAGCATCTATAGCAGGCTAATGAAGGCCAGAGGCAGGTTTAAAAGAAAAGAAGAAAAAAAACTTCTTGAATTTCAGCTAATGTTTCCCTAAGCCTTCTTATTCTCGACAAGCTTCTCGATAAGGTCTGCAGCATCCTGAACTGTTGCAATGCTCTGTGCACTCTCCTCCTCCACACTGATTCCAAACTCCTCCTCAAGTCCCATCACAATCTCGACCTGCAAGGCATCAACGGTAAGTCACTAGGGGCACAGACACAGCAGAAATAGCTGACTCAAAGGAAATCATATAAAAGCTTTACTTGGAACTAGATGAAAGAAATCAACAGCATTAACAAAACATAAGATCTCCAAAGCAAATAACGTTATTCAGGAAATGAGAAACAATCTGATAAAAGTTTGGATACCGTGTCAAGAGAGTCAGCTCCAAATGCAGCAAATTTTGACTCGCCATTTACGGCAGTTTCAGGAGATAATGCCAACTGTTTCTTTACTATTGCACACACCTTTTCTACTGTTTCTGGCTTGGCCTGCGAAGAACATACAGCATACATGTCAATTTGATAATACAGGTGAAGAAATTTAACTAGTTAACTAGAATGTCAACTAACAATTATACGTTTGGTGTTTCAAAAAGAACAATTCATCGAAGGCCTCATACATTTTATTGGTGGCAGATTTCCAAGGAAAACACTACGATTGTTCCAATAGCATCGAGAAACACCATTGCATAGCAATATATCGATTCAGTAATGCGTACTGCATGCCTCCCAGAAACCAAAAATTTGCACATTCTTTATTTACAAAGCATGCTAATAGAAACAAAATATGCATTGTGAACTATCCATCCTTGAAATATACTCCACCAATTGTTTAACTAATTTGTCAATGGTAACTTCTCAATGGTGAATCTTATAGTATAAAGTCACTGTTAGTTTCAAAACATATTTTCTTTTTTCTAGCAATACAGCACAAGAGTCACCCTAAAATGTTAAAACAGTTGTCAAGTGAAAGAACATACAGCACAGGAAATCCTAAAACGAGCAGGAACAGGCTTCACACTGAAGGACAGGGAGCTTCTTCCCTGAGTTGAAAGGGCAGCAGAGTTCAAACCAGAGAACCTGGTAGCAGCCTGTGTTAACACATTCAAACACAAACTCTTTAGTCTACAATCAATAACACAAACAAGAAAAGAAAAGACAGAAAGACAATGCATAACAATAGCACTGAATAAACTTCAAAGAATAAACAACGCATCAACTCCAAATTCTCCAAAGAGATTTCCCTTTTAAATTGCCCAAGATCAATCTAATATGTTCCCATCCATTTCGCTATCCAAAACAAACACCATATCCAGCCATAAACCTTGAAAGGCCAAGCCTTTCCACAACCATATATGAAAATGCATACGGAACTTGATCACGAAAAGTAAATCCACAGCATGAACACATCAAACTCAATTATAGATCAAATAAACAAGTACCCACGAACTACAATCACCATATAAACAGTAAAGCTCCAAGCTTTCACACTACTATAAGCAATCTAATCACATGCAACAAAAATATTTATCATAAACACAGCAGATCAAACCAACCCAATTGATAACTTCCATGAAACAATCAAAACATACACAAAAAGATTCAAACTTTATAACTACAAGACCAACACAAGATCAAACACGAGCAGTAACAGATCTATAACAACAAGAAATGGGTAATACCACTCTGGGGCGGGACTGCATGGAGAGCAATGAACCGGAGGTGGCCGCCATTGGGGGGAGAGAGAGAGCGGGAGAGAGAGAGAGGAAGGGGGGGTGGAGGCGGCGAAAACAAAGAGAGTGAAAATGAGAGAGGGTTGAGTTAGTTTATAGCTAGGTGGCCTCCTTTTGAGAGTAGAGGGGAAGAAAATGTGGGAGGCCAGGTGGGTTCATAGATCCAGTAAAGATCCAATCAGAAGTGACCAAGCTTAGGGCAACACAAACCCCCTCTAACCGAAGCAGGAGTAAGGGAAGTTTAATCTCTTGATCCATAGGATCCATTGATAAATTATAAATCTTATATACTTTAATTTTTTTATATTTTATTAATTTTTTTTATTAGTATGCAATGTTAAAATGTCTCTTTTTTTATTTATTTATTTATTATTATAGTTAATTCAATTTTTTTCTTTAATAACTATATTATTTTAATTTAAATATTTATCTAATTCATCATTTTATATTATTTTTAAAAATTATTATTTTTAAAAATTTGATTAAATAATTATCATAATAGATATATTTTAAATATTATTTTTAATTTAAATACTAATTCACAAAATATTTATATCAAATAAATATATTTATTATTATTTGTATGGTGTAAATAAATTGAATAATGTATAAAATAATTATAGATCTTATAAATATAATGAGAGATTAACTATTAGAGAAATATAATATAATGAATAAAGAGTTAGTAGATTATTGACGTCACAAGACTTATAAAAGGAATAAAAATGTTTTTAAGACTAGTTAGACCCATGCATGCAAGTCTAGGCGATAAGTGAACCCTCGGACTCGGTCTTGGGGAAGGAATTGGACCGCCACCACCACTCGCCGTCGTCGACTTCCACCACCCTCTTCCATTATTATTAAGTGATCTTGGTGACAAATTGACTTGTTCAAGAGCTTTCATTTGTAGCTCTGTTGGGTATTCCCTAACGCACCCGATTCTTGCTCCTGCCCCCGTCGACCACTTCCATTTCAATGGCTTCTCGGCCACTTTCGCAGCCGTTGACTCTACCGTTGCTTTGGTGTTAAGATTGTCAGTACTTGTAACTTTTGATGGTGGAACATCGTCGTCTAATGGGAATAGCTGCAATAATGCGGACAAGAATATGTGATGTTTTGGTAGTTGTAAGTTAACGAGGTTTGTGTTAATGATTTTGACTTGACGAGTCAATATGTATACCTTAATGTCTGTCAAGTCAACGTTTAGCTCCTCTAAGAAGCTGATGAACTCCATGAAATTCTCTTGTGTCGAACGATAATGACCACTGTATGACCATACCGCCTGAAGCGGACATTAATGCAATGCATCAGAGGAAAACGAAAAAGAAATCATGGACCGACAAATTAATAGTAATTATCTAGAACATTCCATTCGAACAGAATTATCACTAAATTACAAGTCTATTAATCTATATTATATTTATCAATGAAAAACTCTGACATAAATGCATACAATTAATGATATTCCATATTTATTTAATAAATTTGGCACGGACCTACCTCAAGAATACCATTATGTGCGACCAATCTGCCAGCACAAGTTGCAGCACCACCGGCCAAGAAACTAGAGTGTTGAAAGAGGCCTTTCTTCTTCTGACCAGCATACAATTTTCTTGATGCACTCAGTGCAAATATCCATTTTGTACCCTCCAATGTGTATATTGCTTCTCCACTTTGTTTATAAACTAGCTTCCCTTCTTTCACAATCACTTCATACTCTTCCCTCTCTTTCTGCAATCAAAAAAAAGAAGTCTCAATTTCATAATAACATTGATTAGTTCAATTTGATAGACTATTTATTATGAAGTCTACTTCAATACTAAAAGGTCAAGAGTTCGATTCTCGTTGAAAATAAATAAGATGACTTATAAAAAAAAGTTATTGCAGGGTGAAGGATGATTTGTTACATACTGGACCAAGATATTTCACGCATTGACATTGTAGTTGAGTCCTTGGACATGTTTCAAGATTTACTTCTCTTCCATCTCCAACGTCTATCTTAAATTTCCACGAACAAGTTTCTTAGTCAATGCAGTACTGCCCGGAAAGCATGGATATTGTTCAAAAAAAAGGTTAAAGTTTTACATTACCAGAAGAAGAAAGGCTGGGAGCTCTCGCTATCAAACCAGACATTATAGTACAGATGCAAATTGTGACCATAGCGGTGTCGCGGATCAATCTGTACGAACACGATATTAATTTGTCGGCATCGAGTTATTCATCTGATGATGAATTAATACTCTAGAGAAAAGAAATTAATGCATCCAATTTTTCAGAACTAAATTTGGTCAATTCAAGATCAAGATTTTTGAATAGTAGTGTGTGTTGACTCAAAAATTACTGTGATAACGTAGACTAGACTTACAGCTTCAAGCCAATGCCTTAACGCTAATTTCTACGCCTTTTGGTCCTTGGACAAACCCTTTCCTAGCTGCAGCAACAAATTTATTTTCCTCATTAGCAACTTGTGAATATTTCTAAAAGGATTGAAAACATTATGATCCAAATTGGTTCAGTGAAGCACCGTAGCTGCCATTGTTTTCGCTCATGCCCACAGCGAAATTGCAGTTTCTGATCTGTCAGACTCAGAAAGCGATGTGGAACTTTGCCCCACTACCTGAGAACCTGTTGTCTTCCACCTATGATTGTCAAGAAAATATTAAGTTCCAATACCATAAATTCGAAAAGAAAAGGAGAAGTGATCACATTTAGCCAATGATGTTGAAGCATGTCCTTGTAATAAACAGATATTGAATTTTTCAGTTGTTTTCTGTAATAATACTAATGCTCTTGTTGAAAAGCTCCAAACATGCAGTCAAAGCGCGCCAGAAGTGTATCAAAGGCGCGATTTTAATAATACTTGATGTTTAGCATTTCCAGAGAACTTGAAGCTAAAAATAAATGCAGTGAAAAAATGAAAGAAATAGAATTGCTAAAAGAACAAACCAGAGCTCTTCAACGACAACTGCACAATCTGCGAGGCTTCTGCGAGTCCGATAACTCTTATAAGCTTTCTGCAACTTAGTTGCAGCAACATTAAGCTCATCAGTAGGTGGCTTTGGGGAGAAATTGTCCTCCAATGTGTTGACCAAATCAAATTTCTTGCTATTCATAACAAGATTCTTGAATGAAAGACTTGTTTCGAGCTTTAACGCCTTTGTTTCTCTCATTATCTTGAATCTTGCAGATCCTTCAATGTGCATATTGTCTAAGCCATGATCAGGCTGATCAACACCGTTGAAATTTCTTCTCTTAAAGATTTTGCTTCTCTTTTTCTCTCCATTGTTTGATTCCAAATGATCAACCGATCTTACTGTCATCTTTTAATCTTTCTCTTCCAATATCCTGCACTTGAGAAACTAAAAATGGTAGCTATCAAGAACCAATCTACCAAAAAGTTTCAAGTTTCAGTGAAGAGCAACCAGAGATGGTTGTAAAACATGAAAGAGTATGATAAAATGCGAGCACAATTTATATAGTATACATGTGGTTGTTTCCTTAAGGAAAATTAATTAATGTGCATGTTTTGAAAAGACCATCTCACGCATGTTTTGGAAAGGTAGATTATCTGGTACATGTGGATAATTCAATTCCCAACATTAAATTCATATCAGTCATAGTCATGGCCTAGATTGTCAACACTTTGAATTTGAATTTGACCAATATTACGACTAGATGTTTTTACATTGTCTGTCAAGAGTTTGAGCTGTTCCCATGTTAAATTAGCAGACATAATGAACATATATGCAATTATCTTTCAATGTATTAATTCAATTTAAACAAATCCACAAAACAATAGACACAAAAATATCTTTTTTTGAAAAGGGTCACCCACTTGCCTACCAACCTAATTAGGCTAGCCTGACGGACAAGTGACACTACTTACTCTTAACTCTGCTAGACAGACCTAGGAACAAATAGTGACAAAGTTTTATTAATAAACCAAATAAATTACAAAGTACATACTCTAGTGACCTTATCACTGATCTTATACTTGGTAACTAACTCTCAAAACGAGCCTAACAATTCTGAAACATAGAAAGTATAACAATCTAAATTTCTCACCCATGAAGAGATAAATAAGTAGATTAATCCCTATTAATGAGTATTCAGAATGATATACCTGTTTTATTGGTCTGACGGTTGAGTAGATGTGATCGAGAACTTAATTGGTTTTCAGTGTAAAAGGATTTGAGTTTGAGCCTGTACTTTATATGCTAAGAATGGATTATGCCGGTATACTAAACGAGGAAGCAGGAAATAAATAAATGTGATGTGAAGGAAGTGTAAACGTAATAAATGGGAAATGCTTGTAGAAGAAACTTTGAAAAGAAAAGAAAAAACATGCATATATACGTAGCTAACCTGGCGAGGATGTTGAATAGAAAATAAGAGCAAAAGTTTTGGGCATGAACTTGGAAATACATTTCCACGTGTGGTGTGGTTTGAACTTATGGACGAGATGTAGCTTGAAAACTTCAAACTCTTTTGGTTATATATAATTAAAGTCACAATATGGAACAGAATTAGTAAAAAGTATGAATTTTTCTATTTTTTAATTACAAAAGTTCAATTTTTTGTGTATATATAAAGAAATTTTAAGAACTTGATTAAAAATTAAAATATTTAAATATCGTATTATTATAGATTATATTTTTTTATTTAAATAATGGGTAATTTAATAATATATTATAAGATGATACTATGAAGATGTTGCTTAGATACGTTTGCTCCAAACAGAAAAAATGTTGATTGTTTCTCTAACTTGGTTAAATGATATTATTTCCTATTTTTTTTAGGAAGGTAATGTTATCCTTTAGTTAAACGTGCATATGCTATGAAATTTTCAATTTTGCCAAACTAAAAGAATGATTTGCTTTGTGAATACTTAACTTCTAATCAAACAATTGTAGTAAGTAAAGCTACTAAATTTATGTATTAGGTTTTTGTTTCTTTGGACAATTCACAAAACACAATGATAAATTTTTACTGAATATCAATGGAGAGTACAAGAAATTTAAATAATTAAGAGAGGACAAGAAAGAGCTGAGGAAAAAGAAAAAATAAAGAACTAAAAGCAAAGGGGGTAGTAACTAGTGTTGTTGCATTGAACAACAATGAAGTCGAACTATCTTCAAATCTTCATGTGTATCCTGCAAAATAGACAAAATCAGAGGTCGATGGTTGATCTCCAATATCACTCTGGCGCTTAAGTCAGTAGAGTATTTTTAGGAGTTTTGGCAAGTTGTAAGCCATGAAAAACATACCTTCATAAGAGTGAGAGCGTCTGTTTATAGTTGACATGAGGTGATCAGTTATGATCTCGGAGAGATTTTCACGTATTTTGAGTTTAAAAAAGATGATTTCTCTAATTTTATCCTTGATTTTGTAACGATCGAATGAGTCAATTTAAAAGTGTGATTTTGAGCTCCCATCACATTGGATTTTGTTGGACTTTATGGGCCTTAACTCATGTCACATCAACTATTATTCTTGTGGATCGAGCTTTCCTCCTTAGAGGGACAATTTCCTAGAAGTGGGATTTGGGATTGGGGTATCTAAATGGGTTTTATGAATTCGACTCCTCCCCACAGAGTTTGATGCAAAATTTTATTGTAAACAGATATAAATTAATTATTTGCGATGCCTTAACCTACAGGATTGTGCTTGTGATTGCTACATATTCGCATCTAATTAAAATTGACGGAAGTTGATATCTTCTTTTAATTTGCTATGACCAAAAGAAAAAACAAAGATATATTCTTTTGTTAAATATTAATTGTTGATTAAAAAAGGGAGACAAAAGCATCAAAGCTAGGATGAGACATCTTACTTATTAGACTAGAACTTCTGATCAAGTCACATTAAAAATCTTTCTTAACAATGAGAAAATAGCTACCTACTTGACATTGAACGGGTGCTTAATCAATTTTAAAATTCAACAATTGATTTTTCTGCATTTATGTTGTATATATATTCAAATTGAAGGTTTTCTTTTTTATGTGAAAGCCAAAGTAAGAAGAATTATTCTAACTAAATTAACATCATTTTAACGATCTCTTCATGCTCTTGTAACTAATACTCCTATAGTAACTAAGATGTAAATAATGGTAGTTATAAGTTTTCTTGTAAAATAAGAATAATTTATAGAATGGATAGAACAATTTACTAAATATTATCCTAGTAACACATTTAACTTTTGAACTCCTAATTAAGTCAATCACCATTCTGTTCGGCCAAGTCAATACATACGTTTGTGCCGTCATCATCGATCCATGCATGTTTGACGTGCGATACAAAAAATTAACTGCAACGTTAATGACTAAACCATGCTGAATTAGGTTTGATCCATTGTTTTTTCTGCTTCCACGCGTTATGTGACTGACCTGCTCTTCGACGTTTTGCCTACGAAATTTTTTCATGCATTGCTTCTGCCGTCTTCGCTTTGTCAACAAGACAACAAATCTCCAATTAAAAAGAAAAAAAAATACTAGAGTCAAATCCAATTTGAAAGAATTATAAATTTGATTTTTAATAAAAACAAATAAAAAGACTCATAAAAAATAATAATTCCACTGCTTCATCAAGAACCACTAGCTAATTTTCTCATATTGTTGGTATAGCTAATAGTCCTGGGCACCGGGCTGGACTGAGGTTTTTTTTCAGCCTGGTCTAATGCTTGGCCCAACCCGCCTATTTAAAAAGGGGTCTGCCTGCAAGCCATTTTTTTTAATAAAAATATTAATATTTTATATTTTTTATCAAAATATTATTTAATATATACTTTATTATGTAAATTATACTTTAATAAATACTAAACAACTATTAAATTTATAATTAACATTATTTTAACTAATATATAACACATAATACATCAAATTAATATTAATATGTTATATATTATATATATAAAAAATTATATATATTATATTCGGGCCGAGCCGGCCCGCGGGCCATTTTCTCAACCCATGCCCGACCCTAATTTGCTTAAAAATTATTCGGGTCGGCTCGACCCGGCAGGCCAAAACTATTGACCCAGCCCGACCCTTTTTTAGGGCCAGACCGAGCTTATTTACCCAGCACTAATAGTTAATAGAGCATATTACATATTTCAAATTAACTAGTTGAATTTTTAATTTGTTTGTACAATCTGCCATGTAATAAAAAAAGAACAAAACATGTAATTCTTTGATGAAACTAAAAACTATCATCGAGAACTGTGGTAGAGTGGTATAATTCGTATTCCCTTTTAACAAATAACAACATAAGAGTTGAGTGTGAAGAAATTATAAAACTAAAATTTCTTCTGTCCAAAAATATATTAGATTCGAATTAGTCAAATACTAGATCGTGAGCTTACGTTAGCTCATGTGCAGATATAAATTAGTTTCAAATGCTAAATAGTTTGATGGGTAACATAGATTTAGGTTTTAAAACTCAAAAAAAAATTATCGAACTTAACATTCAATCTGCAACATCTTCTCTAATTGAAAATCTCTAAATTGAGTGATTAATTTATTCGTATAGCATTGAATAAATAATAATTTTTAGATAGTTGTGGTAACCATTATCGATCTAACATTAATTAAATTGATTTAACTATAAATAATAATGTTTATTAAACTCACATTAAAATATCAAAAGATCATCTATATATCAATCAAGTAACGGTTCTCATAAAATTCTTTCAAATAAAAAATATTATTTTTCAATAATAAAAAAATATATATAAATAACTCTTCAACTTATTTATTGACTGAAATACTATAATATATATATATATATATATATATGATTACAAAAATTTTGAGTAGCAGCAAATATTAGTGTTTGCATGTTCATGGGGAATGGCCCAATAGGACAAGTAGATTGGGACCCATTGTTAAACACTTGAAGTTTGCTCCTTTGAAGTCCACATTTGGAGTTGGACATCTACAAAGCTCAAGTGAGGTCCATCACTTCTTATCACGTGATATGCACATGACAATCCAACACCCATGCTAGAAACGTGTAAAACTGCTGCTCTTGAATCCACATTTAGAACCATCTGAACCGTCCACTTGATCTTGGGGCCACAGTTCCACCAAATAAACGGTTCAGATGAACTGGAGGATCAGATCCTGGAAAAGACATCAACTTTCCTAAGCATTGAGGCATCAGATTTCGGAGCCCTCAAAAATTTTGCAGAGAAATGGCAGAATCAAGACCAAACCCAAGAAACTCTTCGCCAGGTATACATGTCTCCCAAAATTTTGGCTAATTGGAAACGTGGGTTTTTTTGTTATCTATTGTTGTTGTGGACTCGATTGTGTTTACAATAGTTATGCGTCGTTTCTTGCATGTTAAATGGAATTCATCATTAGTTCTTGTTGATTTGCTTTGTAAAGATTTGACCTTTTGAGTATTTATTAGATTCATACAACTTCTTACAATCTTAAGAAAGTCAAAGATTTCAATTCTCTAATGAACTGGTTAAATAAATGTTTACATATCTCAATTTACATTATGTTTGGAAGAAAACTGATCCCTTTTTTGTGGTTTCGGTTTGAAAGAAAAAGATGTGAAATCTCCAAACATAATTCAAAGAGCAAAAGAAGAGTTTGAAGCAGTATTTCATTCACCACGGCATCATAAAGAAACACATGGGACAAGTGAGGACATTCATGAGAACACTCCTGTGGATGAAGTCAAAGGACCAAATGTGTTTGAGAGAGTGAAGGAGGAGGTTGAGGCCATTGTTGGATCAATTCATCCCAGGAAGGACAAGAATAAGCAGTAATCTTGATTGTCAGAATTGAGGAAGGGGTGGGAAGATGTGCTTTCTTTTTTGAACAAAGTTGAATAGTTGAACTTACTGATGTATTCTTGATGATTTTAATTAACTGCCTTTGTTCGCGACAGCTTGTATATTTAGATGCAATTAAGCATTGGTGAATCTTGTTTCATTGTTCTGTATTTTTGTTTCAAAATTGAAAAGCTTTTGATCTGTTTTCTATTTGTTGCTGCCTATCAGAAGAGAGAAACTTTATCAATGAGCTTGTAACTCATTGGTATTAGGCTCAAGATTTCGATTTTCGCTCAGAGCAAATAAAATGAATTATCAGATGATAAACATTTGATAGATGATATCAACTTTGGAATCACTTAATGCTGGTATTTCCATGACTTAAGATACATAAAAACTGGCTTTGTTTTTGGCTGTGAGATGGAACTGTCCCAAAGATCAATTCATGTATCTTCCAAAATTTAAATCCAAATGATAGTTGTGAATTTGATTGCATCGACTATGATGGTTCTACTTTTCCCCCATTTAATGAAAATAATGAACTAATTATAGCTAAATTCTACTTTGACAAAGTGCTATTTTTGATAGATCAAGTAAGTTTTGTCCACTGTTCATTACACTCTCTTTGCAGCTTGTCCGAAGGCTGAATGAAGACAGTACAGCACATTGAATGATCAAATCACTCTATTCAACACAGAGATCAATGAAAAATTCCTGGGCCAACCCTTTGGCATTTATTCAGCATACTTGAAATCTTTTGATAACACATTTCTGGCTTCACTCATGTTTTGATTTGGGAAAATATATCTTACACAAGGATACCATACAATACCAAGATTAAAGACTGTCACAGTCCAGCAGTGCCTACCAGATAGACTCAACAGCTGAATAGATACTTCAAGCACTGGTGTTAATGAAAGACCTTGCTTCTCAGGTTAACCTTCACAGCTCAGTCACAACTCTAAAACTGTCCAAAAAAGTGTTACATGTGGATTCTTAAATGCTCTAAATTTAAACAAGGAATTGATCTGGCATACAAAGAGTGCATTACTCGATGACAAAAAAAAACACCAGATGTCAAAAAAGAGTGCATTACTCATTGAATTTGCTCATCTGAAGATACCAGAATCCCCCTTATGGACCACAAAAGAAAGAAAAACTCTTAAATTGCCATCATGGTTGATGGCAAAAATGGATGGTCCAGATTGTATCAAGATGGGCAA
>CAODLS011507896.1:0-10107 GCA_948243855.1 Flueggea neowawraea
ATCAAAACCCAAATAAAGCAAGTTAAAATCCACACTAAGTTGCCTCCCAAAACCGAGCCTACAGTCCCTCAAAACCCAGAAACATTCAACAGGTAAGAACTCAACTATAACAACTCTAAAATCATGCCCAGAAACGTTTCATAACCAAAGCAACAGTTCCCCAAAATGTGTGAGCAAAACGAAAAAAAAAAAGAAAGAAAACCCAAGCTATTTTAACAGAGAAATGAAGGAGAGTTGAGGAGCAATAACTTACCTAATTTGAAGAAAATAAGGCACTAAAATGGAGAGGAACTGAAGAAGACGTGCTGGAGTGATGAAATGAAGAAGAAATCGAAGACAAAGACCTTATATGCGCGGTGAAATCGTGACTGAAAGTCAGAAGAAAATCAGAGTGGTTGGAGAAGTATGGGCTGTTGATTTGAAAGAAAAGGACAAGAAACGGCGTCGTTTGGTGAAAAAAATGTTGCACAGCCTCCCTCGAACGACATGCGCTTAACACGGATGACAGGAGCAACAGACAAAACGCCACGTCGGTCACGCTGAAATCAACTGAACGACAGCCTTCAAGTATGCCAAACGAAACGCAGCATGCATCACACACACAAACGCCCAGTCGCCCATTTTTCTTTTGTTCCGATTTCCTTCCAATTTTTAATCAATTCCCACTTAATTAATCAACCCTAATCACTTCCAAAACATCATTAATCACCCAAATAACATCTAAAATACAAAATTAACCTCTCTATCATTAAAATAAAAATGTAATAAATAATAATAATAAAAAATAAAAATTACCGGAATAATTATTCGGATTGAGCATAATATTATAATGAACGACTAGAGACTATTTAGAATAATATTATTTTATTTTAAAGTTTTACTATCAAGTCACGCACTTGATGACATAAGATAGAATTAAATATTCATGAATACATATATCAAGTTATAGCATTACTTAAGAACATGATAACATTTAAATTTATATGTCAAATGAAATGCCTCATATTTATTAAATAACAAAGTAAATAACAATGTTCATATGATTGAGCTAGACTATAATACTAACAACAATTACAACCGCACAGACAAAAATATTATAAAGTGTATCTGTAATAAACATACCTAATTTGTGCGGAGCAAAATTTGTAAATTTTTTGTGGTGTAGGACGAATTATCACATTTTTTATGAATTTATTTGTGTGGATATTTGTACTCAGTTATTTGATGTGTATGAATTCGTGTTCAGTTAAAAAAAATATTTGGTTTTATTTTTTAACATACACCCCTACAAAAAATTATTGGTTAGAGGAAACTTCGTGGGCAAGGTAAAAAAGTTAAAATATTTGATTTTTTTACATAACTAAACTACCAAACAAAAACATATTTTACAAATAATCACTTTTAAACTTTAACAAAATATGCCCATAATTTGGTGAAGTTACTTCTCAAAATATACACCCATAAATTAAAACGTAAATCAACTAGACCTTTTTGAAAAATAGGTGTTGAAAACTTGATAAAATTGGATTTAAATTTTTTGATTAACTAATTTCACAAATATAGGAAATTTTAACCATTAATAATTGGATTAAAAATATACTAATAAATATGCATCAACACATTAAAACAATTAAAAAAAAAAGCATAATATTTGAAGTTGTTCAAGTAAATTCTTATTGAAACTCAATTGAAACTCGATAGAAATATTGCTATGTCATTTAAATACTGATGATACTGTAAAAATAATTAAGAGTTCCATGGACGTTTTATATATTGAAACTTCTTTGACTAGATTAAAACTATCATTGTTCATATTGAGTTGTGAACTATAATATTTTTTTATAGATTGAAACTTCTTTGAAACCTACATTAGATGTTAAGATTTATTACTGAAACTCAATTGAAACTTGACAGAACTTTGCTATGTCATCTAAATATATCATGATATTTTTAAAAATAATTAAGGGTTTTATGGACGTGTTTTATATTGAAACTTCTTGAAACTAGATTAAAACTACATTAAATATTATGATAAAAATATGCATATGAAATATTTAAAAAAATTCTGAAAATTGACAAAAAAGAATCCAAAATATTGATGATAAAAGTGGAGAAAAGAGAAACATAAATTCATTACCTAAAATTTAGGAAACTAACCTATATTTACTATCTAAATAGTAATATGATAATAACTAAATTTATCTATTAAGTAGACAAAATTAAAATATTAAAATCTACCACTATATTAGTAAAAATTGAGTAGATATTTTTAACTAATGTTTAAAAAAGTAGCTAGTTTGTACAATTCCGTCTAAAAATATTCACAGGGATGCCGCGGGCCGCATGGCTCACCGGTTCTTCATTCTTAAAAATTTTTATGTGCATCTTTTTTTTCTTTTTGACATTTTTGCAACACCCAGTCTAGAGAAGGAAGCATGAGTGTTCTCAATTTATTTTGGGGAAATTACACTTTTATGTCACGCAAAATCCCAAATCTGAAAATATGACCACAAGTTTCCAAACGTGACCAAATGCAAACATATATTAACAATACAACTTCTCTTAATATTTTTACAAAAAATAGTCTTTCTGGTGAGAAATTGACTTCTCGTGGGAAATTGAGTTTTCTAAAAAAATTAAAAAAATTTCCAGAAGGTTTATAGAGGTGCACAATAGTGTATAAAGGTGTTTCAATTTTTAAAAAAAAACTAATTTAATAAATTTCAATTAGGATGCACTCATACACAAGTGTTTATGAGTGTATATTAGTGTACAAAGTATTTGCATTTTTTTAATTAAATTGATTTGTTGGTGGATATAAGTATACATAAGTGTATGTTGGTGTACACTAGTGTACACAAGTGTAGAATGCATGAGTATTTTTTTCTAATAAGTTGATTTATTGGTGTTTACACAAGTGTACACAGGTTACATTAGTCTATACAAGTGTACACAAGTGTACATTGGTATACACATCTACATTATCCTTTAAAACTTTCATTTTTTAAAGCTTTACAGAAGCATACATGAGTGAATAAAGGTAGAAATTTGAGATAGATAGCAAAATCTCCTAGTATATGAAAGAGTGAAATAGTGCTTTTGTTGTTACAGAATAAGAAGTTTTTGTATCTTAATGCATGTATTTAATTTATTGGGGAATATGGATCGAAGCAATAATAAGAATATTTCTACTAGAACATCTTTTACAATTCCTAAGGACTATAAAAATTTAGAGACTTTTATGAAAATTTAACAACTAAGGACTATTTGCATAATTTTCCAACACTGTAGGATGAAAAAATACTTTGAACATAACAGGCAGCAGTTATGTTTAGATTTAGCTATCATGTTTTTGTATTAACATATTTTATCTATTTTTAACAGTTTAAATTACGTTAAAATTAATCTAATAGTTATAAAAGTGTCAATACATTAAAAGATTTTTAAAATTAATCTAACTTAAGTTTTTTTTCTTTTATAATCTATAAAAAGTTAAAGATATAGAAGCGTTCATTTTTTTTCTATTCAACAAAAAAAATCAGATGAAAAACATAGATTATATTTTTTTTTGGTTGCATAATGCATCAAAAACTAAAACAAACCAAAACTTATCTCATCATGGTAGTAGTTGTCCGTAATAGTGCTAGTAACAGTAATCATGTAGTCTTTTTTGTTTAGCTAAATTATTACTTTTAATGACTTAAAACTATTCATATTATTCAAAAATGATCATTTAAAACTATAAGAAAAATTGAAAATTAAAAAAAACTAAAATTATTTATGTCAAGTTTCATAAGTTAATACTTAAATTAATTTTTAATAATATAAACTTTATTCATCTTAATTAATTGATTAAGCTATACATAATAAAAGCACATTTAGTGTATCCACTAAATATTAATTAAATTAATTATTTAAAAAATTACAAATTACTAAAAAATCAAAAAATCAATGAAAAAATCTTGGAGAATATTTCTTGAACCTTTTTTTTTTTTGTCTAAATCCATATATTGTATATGATTTTGAACAGGAGTTATGTAGATGAATTTAGAAGCAATCCTTGGTTTCTTGTTTTCAGACAAACCCCATTTTCAAATCTGAGTAGATAAATTCAAAATTTTTAAATGATGTGATAAAAGTACAAAAACTACTCATTTTTTTAATCAAAACAATAGTTATAATTAAACTAAACTAATTAATATTATAATATGGAATATTACCCTTACGTGCTCAATCAAATTTTTCATTAAAGGAAAAATATGGGTTAATTTTATCTACCGTCACTTTAAATTTATTTTTTTATTAACACAATCACTAAACTCACATTTGTTTTAGGAAGATCATTGAAAATTGATTTTCATTCCCAAACAGTCACTCTGGCCAGATTTCAGAAATCGCCGGGCTAGAAAGATGAGTAGGTGTAATAGCCCATCAAATTCAAACCAGTCCTGATTTGTTTCGATTCTAGTCTTTGATGTTTGGGGTATTGATCTAATGTTTCAAGGTGGTGATTTGGTGATTGATGATGATGATTAGGAGTTTAATGATGCCTTCAGGTGTTAAATTGTTGTTGTTTTTGGCGTTTTAAGGGGAGTTACTTGAGTAAGAAAATGGTTGCTTGAGTAACTGGAAGGTAGACTTACTCGAGTAAAATTTTTATGTTACTCGAGTGAGATTGCATGAGTTACTCGAGTAAGCTTGTGAGTTACTCAAGCAAGCGAGAACCCAGAATGATTCTGGGAAGAGACTTACTAGAGTGAACACTTCGTGTTACTCGAGTAAGTGCCTGTTTGGTCAGAAAATCTGTAAATACCCCCTACCCAACTCATTTGGTTCTAACTCAATTCTCTCACTCTCAAACACTCAAAATCCGTCCAAACTTTGTCTCCAATGCCTCTCCTTGATTCCACATCATCTTTGAGGAAATATTAAGCTTCTACACCCTTGCATTTCTTCAGTTGCAAGATCTTCTTCATTTGTGCAAGATTTATCATTCTGTGCAATATTTATCATTCTAGGGTTTTGAATAAATGCTCATAAGGTTAGATGTGTGTTGTTTCTATTGGAATGAGTGTTTTGGGTTATTAGATCGTGCCATTGGGAGTGTAAAAACGCCTATAGATGGTTGGAAATCATAAGAATTAAGGATGAACATAAATGGATTAGGTCAATTTGATTTGGGATGATTTTAAGGTGATTTCGAGTTGTTTTTATGAAATGGACCTTGGATATGTGTTCAAGAGGTTGATTAGAGACAATGTAGGTGATTAATTGTAATTTCTATCGGTAAAATCAATATTTGATCTAGTTTTGGGAATTCTAGGTAATGGGTCATTCGAGTAAACTAATCAGTTACTCTGGTAAGTCTGTGCTTCGATTACTCGAGTGAGACATGTTGTTACTCAAGTAATCCAGGCTTAACTCACTCGAGTGGAACTTCTTTTCACTCGAGTGACATGTAGTTTTGAGGAACCAAAGGTATAATTTTTTATATCTCTCAAGTTTGAAGAGTTAGGGGTTTAATTTGGGGATTTTGACTTTTTGGAGGTCCAATTGGTAATTTTTGAGGACTTTGAGGACTAATTTATAATTTGTCAAGTCTCGGAGACTAAATGGTAATTTTACAAAAGTTGAAGGACCTAATTGTAATTTTATGTTAATTCTGATTTTTGAGGTTTCAGTGTTAGATCTTTGACTAAGGAAGGTCTTTCATCGTGGGATGAGTTTCTGTATTTGCATTCGCATATCATGCATTTGGTACCACCATCGTACCAACATCATGTCTTTGATTATGTTTTGATAATTATTTCAGCTTTATATTCGGGTCAGCGATGTTAGCTAGCCACCAGTGGAGCTTGACTGGGCCATTCAACTTGGACTTTCAAGTGAGTGGAATGACAGCTTCAGACACATAGGTTGTGTCTTCCAAAGCTATATTATTATTTTTTGTGTCATAACCTTTGCATGAAATCTGGAATTTCTACAGGATCTTAATCCTAAAATTTTGCTTACATGGAAACTCTGCTATGAAATTTATTATATTTTTGTAATAAATGTTTTGTTTGGAGTTTTGATGATTTCTGAAATAAATATTATGTTTTGATATTTCTCATGATTTTGGTAATAAACCCGTTGTTTTGGATTTGAAGATATTCTTTATTTAGAAAATATTATGTCTGGATTTAAGAATATTTTCTGAAACATATGTCTCATTTTTGGGATTTAATGTATTTTTTTTGGAATAAATACTTGGTTCAGTACTTTGAGATATTTTCGTTAATAAATATTTCAGTTGAACGTTTGATACATTTGGTGAATAATACGCATGTTCGGCATGTTGTTTGATTGGATATTTTTAAATAAATATTTGAAACATTTTCTGTAAGTATTTCGATATGGGACACCTTTGTTATAGGAATAAACGTAATATTTAGTATACCAATGTGAAAACTCAGTTATTAGGGTAGGTGGTAGCATTTAGTTACCAGAGTAGGTAGTAACCCCGTGTGTCTAGCTAACACACGTGACTATATGCTTCTATTGACGGAGGTCTACATATATTTCTAGTGGCGGAGGTCCATATATGATCTAGTTGGGGAGTCCATGTATGATGTCAAATTGTTTTTGGCACGATAAGTTTTGTTTGGGCATAATAATTGTAGCGAGTCTATGTTATTGCTCATTTTTCTATAGTATATTGTAATGAAGTCTGACGGGATACATCTTGCTGGAGCACATGGACTGCAAAGCTTGCATATGTGCCTAGATCAGTTTCTGTCAATTACAGTCTTGAGACCCTTAGGGTGGACAGAGAGTTCTATTTTGAGCCCCTAAATCTGTCGACTGTTAGCCCTTTTGAGTCGGATACCATTTGGACTCTTAAGGTTGCTAGTTTATTCGATCTGATCTATTCAGTGTAGTGCTAATATAATACGGGTGTATGAGCAGTGATTATCAACTCTGTTTATCATCTAGCACATTGTTTTCATGCCATGATAAATGACTTTGACAGTGTTTTCGGTTTTGGGTAAAATGGTTAGTTTGCATAAATGCATTTGAAAAGTTTCTATTCTTTTTGGATATATAATCTTTGGTTATGTTGACCTTTTGGTATTTTTCTTTGAAATTATTTTGGTAAAATCAAAGTGATTTTCGGTAAATATTTTTGAAAGAAAATATTTTGGGCTAGTTCTGATTTTTGGAAAATTTAATGTTTTTTATTTAATTTATTCATTTAGTAGATTTGGTGATTGTTGTTGTCTACCTTATTTGTGAGGATTTTGAAATGATTTTTCGAAACTATTAATTGTATTTAGCATGTATATATGTATACATAATTATATATCTGCATGTGATATATTTTGACACTTGGTGGGGTACTCTGGAGTTGCAGTCAGTGCCCTTTTATTCTGGCCTAGTTATTATTTTGTTAGTCGCTCCACACCGGTATACTTGTGGGTGTTTGATTCTGTATATCTATTTGGTATTTAAATATGATTTATTATTTACCAAATATTTTATTATTATGGAAAGCTTATGTTTTATTAAAGTTTGGATTTATTTATTTTATTAAACTTAATTGATTTTGAAATTTTTTAAATAGATTAGTTTTAGTTCTGTTCTCCGAGGCTTGTGCCAGATGAGCCAGACTTTCATAGACGGTTCTCCTCGTACGCTGGTCATGGTCGGAAAATTGGTCGTGACAGTAGGCACGCCACGTTATTTAAAAATGTCACTGTCACAAGCCATTCCTGGGACCATGACAAGCGAACAAGGTAAATTGTCTATGGGAGCCCGGCACATCCCACACAAGCCTTAAAAGTGCAGAACTTCTACCCAAATATCATATTCAAATAAATAATAAAACAAATAAAGGTTTAAACCTTATTTAATTAAAACAAAACATATATATATATATATATATATATATATATATATATATTAAGTGCAAAAAATATTTTAAATTTAAAACATTTGAAATGTTAGAAACAATAGCAAAAAACATAAACAAATCCCACAGGAACCCGATGTGAAGTTTCTAACACAATCATACAAACGGGGCCCGGTCGAAAGGGCACTAACCGCAACGTCAAATATCTCACTGAGCATCAAATGCCAAAGATCACAGTCCATAAGAATCACCTGCAAGATGATAATAAACAGGGACAAAACAAAGAAAGGGGTTCAACCCAGTGAGGGCCAACACTCCATATCACCTCATACGTGCCTTACAAAGATTGTTTTGAAAACAGTTCGAAAATATCGCACATAGTTATAGCCAACATTTATACATATATATACACGCTACATATGTAATAGTGATTCAAAACCCATTCGAAATCGTTCATAACCAAAGCAAACAACATGCATGAAATCATTTTTCAAAATAAACCAAAGCTAAATGCTTTAAAACAAAGCGAGATTCTTCAAAAAAAACCTTTTGTCTTAACAAAGGTTTCAAAACAAAAACATCTTAAAATGAACCAGAACTTCAAAAATCCTTTCAAAGTTGTTCTCAAACATTTCAAAAACAAAACTCAAAACCTTTGTAACTTTTCTAAAAAACTTCAGAATCAAAGTTTCGCAATGTAGGCATCATAATACTAATAGTATTATTTTCAAAATCAAAACATGCATTGGTATACCAAATGCTATATACGCCGTAGCATAGACATCTCGTCCCTAAAACATATATATAGTATAATTAAATCCAAAACATAATGATCATGTGACTGGGGATATAAAAAACAAAGTAGATATAGCTTATATATCAAAGTCCAAAACAAAGTCACTGATTTCTCAAAAACAATTCCATAATTCAAATATATATATATATATATATATATATATATATATATATATATATATATATATATATATACATTTGTCTTTCAGAAACAAAATCTTTACTTCTAAAAGACGTCCGAAAACTCAAACAAATACTTTTTATCGAAAACGTATCAACGTCCCCAAACTAGGGTTCATAAAACAAAGCATACAGATCAGAATCAAAACAGAGAGAGATGATATATACCTATGTATATATCAGTTTCCAAAAATAGAGTTTGACTATTCATTCACCAAAGTCAAATTATTAACTTAACCAATCTTTAGATTAGTCCAATTTCAGAATATGTGTGATACGCATCCAAAAACAAATATATGTTAAAGAGACACAGTCTATGTGTCTGAAACTGTCATCCACTCACTTGGAAGCCAAGCTTCCAAACTCCAAAACACTGACCACCAGTCGATGGCGGGTTACCTTAGGAATTGAACTGAGCTGAAACAAACATTTACAAACATATCAAATACAGTGACTGTGGCAATACAGAAGATGCATGAGATGCAAATGCAGACTCAAACGCCAACAACGTCAGAAATCCTGTTCAAATCAAAAGTCTATCGCTCATCGACTTCAAACCTTGATGTACTAGGACAATCAAGTCTCCAAACTATTAGAGTTAATTAATCAATGCCCAAGGTATTTCTATTATCAAATCAACCTCCAAAATATTCAGAAATTATATTTTTAACCTCAAACTTGCAAAATATCAAGTTTCATCTCTATGGGTAAACTATCCCAAAAATTCATTTCTCGATTCAACAGATAGAAATTAGTTTCAAACTCCTAAACTGATCAAACTCAATCTTAAGAACTCAAATCTATGATTGGTTTCTCAAAACAACTCAAAATCACCAAAGATCTACACAAACCCAAATTAAACCCTAGTCCATTCAGAGCAACCTCAAATCTTTTAATTTCAGGCTTAATCTATGTTCCTCTATCCTCAAACAACCATAGATAATTATTATCTAACATCCAATCCAACAGAAACATCAAATTCGAACTATAGATGCAAATTTAGCTCAAAAAGAAATTACGAGATTAATGCATGAAAATGATGAAATAAGAGGAAAGGAAGGACGATCTTACCTAGAACAATCATCATGTAACAATCCCTTGTGTAATACCCCGGATAATTTTTATAATTATTTTGGGATAATTATATTTGGAGTAATTATTTTGAATAATTATTGGTGGATAATTAGTTTTGGGAATAATTATTTTTGGATAATTATTTGTGGAATAATTATTTTTAAATA
>CAODLS011507951.1:0-16764 GCA_948243855.1 Flueggea neowawraea
CAAAACAAGGAAAACCCTATCCACTAGTTTTCTAAGGTTCACTAGCAAACCACTATTGTTTTCAAAAGTTCAACAAGAAAACCTATACAACCTTCAATCAAATACTTTGATTGTTACAAATTGTGTTTCCAAAACACATAATTTAAGCTCAACCCAACCCAAGAATGATAGCAAATGAAAATAGCAAGAGTGGGCATAAAAATGAAATTGAGATAATAAATGAGAAAATAAAGATTGCAAAGTGTGGCCAAGGTTTCTTTATGATTCTCTTGCTTCTTCTGATGTTGGAGATGTCTACTTATAGCCTTCTTGGAGTTTGTGACTGTTGAAATCAATAATAGAGCCGTTGTAGAATAGATCCAAATATTGTACAATGCTGACATTGAATACTATGTGCATAGTACCAGATACTGTGTGCACAAGAAAGATGCTATGTGCACAATACCAGATATTACGTGCATAATACCATATATTATGTGCGTACATGGATTTTTTTAAGTTTGCACTCTTAATACTTCACGTGATTGTGTTAGGAAATATTCAAATTCAAATTCCCGAGGAGCGTCTTGAATTTGTCAGTTTCTGGAACCCCGTTTATGTGCATATTATCAATACTACGTGCATAGTATGATTCCACCTGCGTACTGTGTGCATAGTATCCAATACTGTGTGCGTAATATGATTCCACCAGCGTACTGTGTGCATAGTATCCACTACTGTGTGAGTAGTATGATTCCACCAGCGTACTGTGTGCATAGTATCCACTACTGTGTGCATAGTAGTCATTTTCAGCACAACCATTTTCTGGTCTTCATCTTTTATGGATGATTTGTTATCGTCATCATCGAAACTAAACTCAACACTATATATACCCCCTACTTGATTTCTTCGGCCTCACTCAAATCACTCCAAACTTGTCTAAAATCATTTCCATTGATTGCCCGTCATTCTTAAACATCTATTGAGGTAAGATTAACCTTCAATTCCTCTTATTTCATCATTTTTTGTTCTTAAATCTCATGTTTTGTTCTTGGACGAATTTGCTTTTTAACTTAGATTTAGCTTGTTTCTATTGAAATGATGATTGGGGGATGCAACATCGTGCTAAAACTAGCCTATAAACACATAGATATAGCTTAAAAGATAAGAATCAAGGTTGTTCATAAATGGGTTTGGTGCAATTCAGGTTTGATAGATTTGGGATGTTTTGGTGTTGTTCTTAATGATTTGGAGTTAGATTCATGTTTCTGAAGATGTGGGGAACTGATTTGGACTTTGAAATCGTCGGGTTTTTATCGATATGAATTTTAGGTTGTTATAGTGTGATTTTCTATCGAAAAGACTAAAAACATAATTTTTGTGATTTTGAATAATTGAAGGACTAAACTTGATATTTTGTATTGTGGACTTTGTAAATTTTAAAAATTGGAACCAAATTTCTAATTTTTTGGAAATTCAGGTAAAGATTTGTAATTTCAAAAAAGTTGAAGATTAATTTGAAATTTTGAAATACCTAAAGGACTTATTTGTAAATTTTAAAAAATTGGGGACTAATCCGTAATTTTTTAAGATTTTTCGAGGCGAAAGCAATAGATCTTTGATCGAAATAGGTTTTTGGACATCAAACAAGTGTCTGCATTTGTATTTTATACATTCAGTACTATCACAATAACAATATCATCTTTTAATCTTGTATGATTTATATCTTTTTCAGTTGTTTGTTCCTGCCATGTTCCTGCCAACGAGAACAACCACCCACTAGTGGTGGTTGATTGGATTTTTAGTTTGGACATCCAAGTGAGTGTGATGGCAGCTTCAAACACATAGTGTAATATCCTGTACTTTCCAATTATGATCCATATAGTTTTCGAATATGACATGGATGACTTTTAGAAATACCAGTGGATGGTTTATGATGTTTATGATGAAATCATGTTAGGTTGGATGTTGTTAAGTGTTGAAAATGATCCGGGACGATTTTGGTAATAAGAGAAGTCAAGAAGGGAGAAACAAGACACCAAACGTACGTAGGAATAAGACTAATGTACGTTAGGATAGCCTAATGTACATAAGCTTTAGGCTAACGTACGTAAGGTACTATTTTTGCAAAATACGTGTTTTCAAAGATTGGCGTACGTGTGCTGGGTTTTCATGATGATTCATGTACTTGAGATGAACAGTGACGTACGTGAGGTCTGGTCTGGTGCATCCAGAATTGATTTTGAGTCTCGATAACATATGTAAGATGTCCATACACGTACGTAAGGGTACCCTAACGTACGTGATACATAGATTGACGTACGTGATGTGTGTTTCAGACGCCTTTAAAGCATTCAACAAACCCGACTTTCTCATTTACAACTCTTCTCAATCACTCAAAACTCTCTCAAATCGTTTGGGATTTCAGAGCTTGGTTCGTCCATCATCCATAACCATTTTAAGAGGTAAGATTACATCTCTTTCTTGGATTTAACATCTCTTTCATGCATTAATCCATCAAATCCGTTTTGATCCAAATGGGTCTAGGGTTCGGATTTTTGAATGATTATGAGTTAATGGATGCTAAGTGTTGTTAGATTAGAGTTCATTGAGGTTAAAAGAACATGTTTCAACCCTTGAATCTACAGATTTGATGAGTTATTGTGTTGGCTAGGGTTAGGTTGGGTTTTGATGATTTTTGGAGTGATTTGGAGTTCGTTTGATGGAATTAATGATTGATTAATGTTTATGAAGGTGTTTAGGGGCAATGTGGACAGATTGAATCATCGGGTATTGATCGAATTGAAAATTCAGTAGTTTTGAGAATGAAACTTTATGTTTTCATATTTTTGTAATTTTTGGAAAATTGAAGCTAGATTTGCAATTTCAGAAACTTGAGCTCTAGAAATGTAATTTTAGAAAATTTAAGATATAGATTTGTAAATTCCAGAATTTTGGGGATTAACTTGTAATTTTACAAGTTACGGATTAAAAAGTAATTTCTGTGAGTTCGAGGTCGAATTTGGGGATTCTGACTTATGGATTGCGAGTCAATAAACTCAAGGCACCTCGGTAACAGTTTCATGAATTGTCGAGTCTCGAGGACTAAAACGTAATTTTACATTGGTTGGGGACGAAACTATAATTTACGTAGATTTTGGATTTTGACTCGAAAGTAATAGATTCACTTTCGGATTATATTTTAGATGACTTTGATTCTGCATTTGCATTTGCATATCATGCATTGGGTATTTGACACAGTACCACATTGTGATATTTATGACGTGTTATGTGTACAACTTCATGTCCTTACCAGTGAGATCAGCCACCAACGAGTGAGACTTGACTGGTGCTTTGGCTTGGATTGCCGGTGAGTAAATAACAGCTTCATACACATTGACTGTGTCTTAAACTCAATTTACTAGTTTTTGATGTGTTGGATATATGTATCCGAAAATGACTAATCTAAAGGATTGATTGAGATGAAACTGGTTATTTGTGTAATAATCGGTTTTGGTTTTGAAATGATATATATGTATTATATATCTTCGATATGATTTGAAATGTTGGATTTCATGATATGATTTTGTACTATACGATAGTATGTTTTGGTTTTCGATATGGGGACACCTGTGCTACTAGGTATGTAGCATTTGATATACCAATATTTGATAAAGTCCAGCTACCAGGGTTGTCGATAGCCATGTTGTCCTGATCCGGCAACATTTCGTGATATTTGGCAGAGTCCATATCATGCCTGTTTAGTCTCATATCGCCTGTATATGTTTTAACATGAAAATGATGATTTAAAATCTTAAATGATTTTAATACACCTTCTTGCATGTTGTTTGCTGTAATTGCAAATAGTTTCGAAATGAATTTTCGAAAGACTATTATTGTATAACGTGTATATTTATATATACTATGAATACTGCTTGTGGTATTTGCGAACTGTTTTCAAAACAGACTTTGTGAGGCACGTATGAGGCGCTCTAGAGTGTTATTTCTCATTGGGATTCACCCCGTTTTATTTTCTGTTGTGGATGATTCTATCTTCCAGGTGCATAGATTTTGGCTTCGGCGTTTATTCCACATCTTGGACACCCGTGAGGAGACCTTTTAGTTAGTGATGCCATTGTTTGAGCTTCTTTTATTTTGTAGAGCTCCGTACCAGATTACTGTGGGATGTTGGGTTGTTTGTATACTCTGATATATTTATTGTATTTGATTTTACTAGAGTATATGATTTGTATATATTTTAGTATTTGTTTATATATTGAGTTATATGTAAATTGTTTTAATTACAAATGTTTTTCCAATAAATGTTTTTGGAAAATTAAATGATGGGTCGAAATTCTGAATCTTTGGAGGGCTTGTGCGGGATGGGCCGGGCTTCCATAGACGGTCCGCCTCATACGTCAGTCATGGTCCCGGGAATGGGTCGTGACACATAGGCTGTGTCTTCAACTCCATATAGTTTTTGTTGTGTCTGGATATAATTTGTAATCTAAATAATAATTATTTGGTTAATTAATAATCTCACTTATGTGATTATTAATAACTCATATTATGTTTCTGATATCAAATATATATATAATTATATATATATTTTCTGTAAAATTAAAGTTTGATATGAATGCTCGTATGTTATTATTATTTAATATTATTTAAAATAATATTCTGATATGAAACACCTAGCTACGAGGTATATAACCTTTGGTATATCAATGCTCTATCTGAGCCCTAATTACCGAGTTAAAGAAGTGATCATGTGTTTGGCCATATACACATACTTTTTTGTCTGGTGGCTTAGTCCGCATTACTTATTCTTTCTTCTTCTTGTCCCATTATATATATATATACCCTCTGTTAATAATTGGATAATAAATGAATAAGTTGGGTAGAATGTCTAAATCTCTAAGGCTTGTACGAGATGGGTTGAACCTGTGGTTCAATTCGCCTTGTACGTCGGTCATGGTCTGGAAATGGATCATGATAGAAATGTTTTCTCCGATTTTTGCAATATAATTCACGAGCATGGTCCTTCAGCTGGTCATGGCTCCAACCACTATAATGTTCACTCTTCAATTTGTTGTAAATTTGGTTGAATTTATTAACAAGTGGTAACAACCAATGCCAATGCTGCTTAACAGACTTCACTTTTCTTGCATGAAAATCTCCTTGATGTGCATTGAAATATTCAGTGACTTGTTTCTAAAATGCTTTTTCCGTTTGGCTATTACCGACAATACTCTATTGGAATAGTTAGCTACGATCGTGCGAGTCTCTGATCGTCTTCCATGCTCCATGGAACACGTTTATCCTCATTTTCTTCATCCACATCATGAATTATTGGTTGTGTCGCTGGTGTCGAAAATGGGAGAATTTGAGAATCAGATAGCAAATCTGTTTTGGTCGCATTGGAATTATTGGTTCCAAAACCAACATCCAAATTTTCAAAATTATTTTGGAAAGGAAGTGAATTTTTTTGCATTTGTGGTGTGATAGAAGGATATGAGAAATTTAGAAAAAATTGGTAAGGTGGGATTTGAGAAATTTGCATATTTGATGGGAAAAATTGGTCTGGTGGAATTTGAGAATTTTGCATATTTGATTGGAAAAATTGGTATGGTGGAATTTAAGAATTTTGCATATTTGATGGGAAACGCTAGTATGGTAGGATTTGAGAATTCTGTGAGTTTAACAAATTGTTTGAATTTAATGTTTGAGAAAATGAATTTAGAGAATTAGGATCTATTTTTTGTAATAGAGATTTGGATGTAAATTGAGTTGTTTGAGGAATTGAGAAAGAATTTTGGTGATGAAATGTAAAAAAAAAAAAAAAGAGATCAACTTTCACCTATTATAGAGTTATAATAAATAAAAAAAAAACATTATCGTTACACCTAAAAAATAAAGAAAAAATAAAAAATCCTTTGGAAGGGACCCTTGATACAAGTAGCCCCATCGCAAAAAATAAAAAAAATATATAAAAAGATAAAGTATTACACCTGCTGTGGAGTGTCACATTATTTCCCCACCATGGAGTTTAATACATTGAACCCCAATGGAGTTGCCCGAAGCTTAATGAATAACTCCAACTGACAATTAGTAGGAATAATGTCCTTGAACATTAATGATTTTGTTTAGTTTAACAAAATATAATGTCCTTGAGCTATTATTTTTTTCAATAATACATGGAACTCTCGAACACGAAAAAATCGCTAAAAGAGTGTCAACCTAATTAAAATGTCCGAGTGCTGTCATTGATTTTGGAGTCTCCAAGATTCGATTAAAAAAAATGTCCTTGAACTATTAATAATTTTTGTCTTTAAGTCCTGAAGTAATTGTGGTTCACTTGTAATCCCTGAGCAATTAATTTTTTTTGTCTTCAGTCCTTGAACTTAGCTGGAAAAATGAAAATTATCATCATGTTGAAGAACTTAAAGATAAAATTGTTAATAATTTAGAGACTTAAGTCTAGAATCCTTAATAGTTTAAGGACTTACGAAAAAGAAAAAAGAAATAATTGTCGATAGATTACTAATAAATGACAATTATTGAGGCAGCTAAGATCAAACTCGTTAATAGTTAAGAGAATGTTAATGCGTTAAACTTTTTTCTTTTTTTAGGAAAAGCATAACTGAAATTGCATATCACACCTTTTTCTTTTTTTTGCTTAATACATAGGAATCCCCTGAACTTGCTTTATTTTTCCTTATTACCCCCTCAGCTGAACTTGTGAAAAATGCATTTTTTAAGAACTTATTTGCTGACATGAAAATTTCCAGAAAAAAATTGCCATGTCAGCAGATAAGTCCTTAAAAAATAGTTCAGGCTAATTAATTATTATGCAAAATTCTGAGGATAACAAGGAAAGATTAAACAAGTTCAGGAGGTTCTTATGTATTAAGCCTTTCTTTTTTCATGGTTAAGAAGTCCACTGGATCACTGCTATCTTTTGGGTCATTTGGGCTATGGTCACAGTGACAGGTTGTGTATAGTCAAATATCAAATACAAATTTACCCAGTTAACTTTTCATATTTGGACAGGTTTTTCAAAATTATTCACGCCATCAACCAAATTTTCTAAATTTTATTTTTAAAAATTTGTTTGAAACTTGTTTAAATTTTATTTGAAGTCTGTTTATTTTTCAGATTTTTTAAAAACTTGTTTAGAATTTATTTATAAGTTATTTATATTTTATTTATATATTGTTCATATTTATTTAAATGTTGTTTATATATTATTTATATTTGTTTATATGTTATACCTTATTTTAAAACTCGAAGTTATAAATATATTATTTTATGTTTATATCCTGATTGGAATTAATTGAATGTAGTTTATAAACAACATATATACAATATATAAACAATATACAAACAAATATAAACAACATACAAATAAATATAAAAGACATATAAACAAATATAAACAAAAAATAAACAAAATAACCTAATTTGTTGTTTTAGCAACATGTTGATGACTTAAAAAATTGCAACGTGTTTAAGAGAATTCAGAAGGTGTTTAAGAAATTTGATGAAATCAAAGTGTAATATGTATAGGTAACCCGTGCGCTCAAAATATTGAAAACAATTGTATGTACACGGTATAATTATCACTAGTCAAATCTGTAATATGTATAGGTAACCCATGCTTCAGTTTTTGAACCTAGCTCTTAAAGCTTGAATTTGTATCCAAACCTGTATTGTCATCTCTTAAAACAAATGGGATTCTATATGAACTTGGGCTACATTACAAAAAAGGTTAAAAAATATTTCGAACTTTTTCTGGTAATTACACGGTTTAGCAACAAAATTTTGCAATATTTATTCCATACGGTCCGCTTTTGCTTATTACATATATATTTTACAATATTTTGTCAGCACAGGCGTCACTTTTCAGATTTATGAACATATTTTTTCTGTATGGACATGCTATGTTATTGATATGTTGTTATTATATATATATATATATATATATATATATATATATTGTTTGAATATAGTTATATATTATTTCTATATTATTTATATGTTGTTTATATGTTCAAAATACTATATAAATAAATCTGTATTTTTATAGTTGTTGATACCTTATTTATATATTATTTTTAACACATAAACAACATATAAACATCATATAAATAAGATATATATTGTTAATTTATTATTTATATATTGTATATATGTTGTTTACATGTTAAAAATAATATTTAAAAAAATGTGTAATTTATATGTTGTTGATTTGTTGTTTACATATTGTTTATATGTTATTGATATATTGTATATATGTTTTTTAACATATAAACAACATAGCATCAATATATAAATAATATTCAAGTTTTAAAACAAGAAGCAGCATTTAAACAATATATAAAAAAGTTTTAAACAAGTCCAAAAAATGAACAGATTTTAAACAAATTCTAAACAAGTATTAAACAAGAAACAACATATAAACAAGTTTTAAATAAGAAACAACATATAAAAAATATATAAACAATCTTTAAACAAGTTTAAACAACATATAAATAATTTTTAAACAAGAAACAACATATAAATAATATATAAACAAGCTTTAAACAAGTTTTAAATAATATATAAACAAGCTTTAAACAAATTTTAAATACAAAACAACATAGAAAAAATGTATAAATAAGTTTGAAAAAAGAAACAACATATAAACAATATATAAATAAGTTTTAAACAAGAAACAATGTATAAAATCCATATAAACAAGTTTTAAACAATAAACAACATATAAATAAATTTTAAACAAGTCTAAAAAATGAACATATTTTAAACAAATTATAAACAAGTTTTAAAGCATTCCATTAAAATGTAATTTATTAACCCTAAAAATGTAATTTATAAAATTTGGTGCACTAACATCGCGCATAATTTTTAATTTTCTACCAAAAGATTGAAAGTGAGCCTCATGAATCTGTAATATATTAATCGGGGTGCCGTGAATCTAAAAATGACCCTTTTTTCCTTGAAAAATATGGTTATTTTTCATATTTGTTATATGTTCATTTTATTTTTATTGATGACATTGTTCCTTTGGTATAAAATTTGATAACTTTTTATTTGTGCCATATTTTTGCCATTAGTTTCAAATTTTCAGCATTTGTGTAAAACTTCAAAAAAGACAAGAAAATATTTATTTTTCGAAAACAAAAAATAAAAAGGAAAATTTTGTTGAAAAGAAATATAACTCACAAGATATTTGGTCCAATAATAGAAGGGGTAGTTCGAAATGGCAATAGGCACCTTCAATTGGCACATTTGGAGTGGAGATATTGACATAATGTCTTAAATTCGAGCTTTTAGACTATAATATATTTTGGAACTAGCTCTTATATATCCGTGGAAGCAAATTAGAATTATTCAGGTAAATATAAAACGTAAAATAGACATAAAAGCTAAACTCCTTATAAGAATTAGGAAAAAAAAGTCGAGTCAAATTTGTATGAACCTTTAGAGGCAGGACACAAGAGAATATTGACAAAAATAGAATTAAACTATTGGAAAACTGGGTCTATCCATGATGATAATGAGTGGAGTTTAGATCCGTCAATTGTTTGGTTAACTAACGAGCTCAACCATTTAATTGTATTTGGTTGTGGACTTCTTAATAGGACCAAGTGAGCCCAATTAAGAGGGAAGCTCATGTAGAGAATTATTTTCATTTATCTATTTTTTAAGTTACAGATAAAGTGAAAAAAAGAGATAAGTGTACATAGATTTTTTTACGTATTTCTCTGATACTTTCTCTCCCTCTCATTCACACATTCTCTCCCCTCTCTCTGTCTTTCACGTTCTTCACACCAAAAGAAGAGGATAAAAACACAGCTTTTCTCTTTAGTCAATTCGGTCTCAAGAATGCATCTATACGGCGTATAATCAGTGGTTTCCATCTCTGTAGAGATCATGGTTCTATTGCAGAGGCTTGCAAAGATCCTTTTCATCTACTGTTCATTGCTAGTTTTGCTAGAATCAAGATAGGTATTCGATCGCTTGTTGATTCCTAATCATTACATTGTTTGTTGGTATGTTGCTTGCACACTTTCATTGGTAACAAAGCGTTAGGCTAATCTTTTAAGTGTGTTTGATCAAAATTTGCATGCCTTTGTGTTCATACTGTCCATATATGCTTCTGTATATTTTTTGTTGCTCGATATATGTTGTGTTTGTTTCAACTTTGTGTTAGAAAATAGAAACCCGAAATTTTGATGTGCAAATTTGACTCGGGACAATAAATTACACAACTTGTCCAAATATCATCGAAAAATTCAACCGGGAAGGTCTTCAAATCGCACAAAACCATTCTGAATCGTTCTATGAGGCAGAAAATTGATCTACTGTGCAAAGGGAATTAGGGCACACATATCAGCCCCTGATTCGTTCGATCTATTACCACAGATCAACCAGAGTGAGACACGTGGCAAAGGTTCATATTGACCGTGCAACTTGTTGGCAAATGGTCGTGCGACGCGTGGATGAATAATCGCTCGACATGTGGACATCTCTGACGATGATACGTGATGGGTGGCGTGTGGCAGCGGCTGCCGGTGGTGCATGTGACTCTCTCCAACGTCCAAATTTTTCCAAATTTTACAGAAAGATGTTTTACATTTTTTTTCTTCTGATTTTTTGGTATTTTTTGTGAAATTTTTTGAATATAAAAACTATTTTTCCTTGAATTATTTTATGTTCATTAATTGTAAATGGTGTTATTTCTGTTTGAATTTTATTCGACAAAATTTATTCATTCGTATAAAATATTTTTGGATTTTTACATGTTGTTTTTGCTACTTCCATTGATTGTATGATTAATCAATGAGGTGTATCAGTTGTACTAAATCACTTTTTTGTGTCTATTTCAGATGGTGAGTCTCAGAATCCCGATGACGCCTATGAACAGTGTTGCATAGGCCATATTAAGAAACTTGGAGGAAGAGCTTAAAAACATTAATATGGACCCCACGATACGTAGAGATGGCATTGAGGGAATAATGGAACACATTGTTTGTGGGAACAATGCGATCCAGGAAGTGGTATGACATGGTGGTTTCAGAATGGGTAAAGACAAGTTTGGAATGATAAGGACCATTATGGGATAACTTAACAATATTGACCTGGCATTATGGTACTTTTGCTCAATAGTTGAAGGGAACTATAGAGTGACCCTTAGGGCTTTCCTAAGAGAGGTGGGTGCAAGAGGCACACGTACACGCTTGCAATCTAAACCACCTATGGTACTTCGTAGTGGTCGGGAGATTTATTAGTTTAGTGAACTGATATACACCATTCTTGAGATATTGTGGTTAGAGGTTGAGGAGTCATTTCCAAAAACTCGCGTTTATGAGTGATGAGCCTCTTAGTGTTCCGAGTCGAGTGAAAAGTTGTTAGTTACTTATCATTTTGTACATAAATAAAGTTTATGGATATTGCTTAGGTATATGGTTTTAGAACGTTGGTTTCCATTAGTTGTTGACATTTTTCTATGTTGAGATGATAAATTGTGTTAGTTGCACTTATTATTATTATTATTATGAGGTATTTATTATGTTAAATTGCTTGTTTGTTGTGGATGCAATTATTTATATATTGAATATTTCTTTGTATATTACTGCATTATTAATTGTATTTTGGACTTACTAATGCAATAACAAACATAGAAACCCTAAGTTAGAATACTTAGAGATTGAATCTATACGTTGGATTTATTAATAATTTACTATCCTTGAAATTGAATTTAGGGTAATTAATTATTGAGATAGAGATGGTAATAGAACACCAAGTGTACAGTTCGATTCAAAATTGATAATTGATTACACTTGTTAAATTTTTGGATGGATAGTAAATGTTTGTGTATTGCAATATTTCCTCATTAAGTGCAAATTTGTGTGATAGATTTCTGAACAATATGTTTACTGCTACAAAATCAATTGTTGCTGAGCTTACTTAAGAAAAAAGGATGAATGACGACAATTATGAGATTTAGGCTATGAAAGTCTGATATGTGTTGGAGGAGCAAGAGGCTACTGCACACTTGGTGATGATTATGGTCGAACCTGAGGATGGCATTATCACTCAATATATGTATGACCGTGAAGCCTATGTAGCTTGAAAGAAGAAGAATACCACTGCATGTATCATCATTCTGAGTTTAATGGAAGATGATATTGCTAAGTAATTCACAAACTATGAGTTTGCAAAAGATCTCTAGGCTGCGTTGAATGAGCAATTCGACGGTGTGTTGCTGACTAAGCTCTGATCTTTGACCATAAAATTTGACACGTACCAAAAATGCCCTGATCATATTATGAAAAAGCATCTCAGAGAGATGGGAAACATGATCAGTGAGCTTAGCAATGTCGATCACAAGCAGACCGATGAGCAGAAAATCCAAGCTATGATATGTTCCTTATCGAGCAGTTGGGATCAAATGAAACATCACTTGACGCATGCTTCAAACATCCAAACTTATTTTGACGCATCGCGTTATCTTGAGTTCAAGGAGGATCGTCTGACGGCTCTAAAAATCATTGTTGAGGCTCATGTAACTAATTCTGGGCCTCAAAGGGTTCATCCAATAAAGAGAAGAGGAAACATAGGACATTCTTCTTCAAGAACAAAGGAAAGGATTTCAAGGGCAAATAGAAACAAAAGGGGCAGCAAAAGAGAAAAAACCAAGGGCAAGTTACGCATTTCTAAGATGAAATGCTACAACAGCCAACAGAGGGGGCACATTGCTAAAGATTTTAATGCTCCTAAGAATGTACAAAACCATTACTTATGTTTACATTATACTTATGTGGCAAGTTTTGTATTCCTAACTGAATGCCACCCCCAATGGGTGATTGATTCAGGAGCGATGGACCATATGAGCAAAAAACGTGAGGCGTATGTCCAGTTTCGCTGAGTCCTTCATGGAACAAAGTGGATATATGTTGGAAACAATGCTAAGGTAGAGGGCCAATACTATGTTGACCTTGCTCGGTGGCAAGATGTTGTTGCTACATGATGTCCTCTATGCTCCAGCGATACAAAAGAACTTGGTTTCTGTTTTATCTTTGATGAATAATGGATTTGCTTTGTCTTTTAAGAACAACAAAATAGATTTTCTTTTAGTGGTACTTATTATGGATCTAGTTTAGCCATGGATGGTTTTATTGTTATGGATTTGAAGTATGTGAATAACAATAATGCTAGTTTTTCTTATGTTACTTCATCATCGAATAACGTGACTGATGTTAATCTATGGCACGTAAGACTCAGCCATATTAGCTAAGAACGTATGGGTCGTCTAGCCAAGGCTGGTCTGTTAGGTAATTTACGAAAAGAAGAGTTACCAACTTGCGAAAATTGCCTTAAGGAAAAACTAGTTAGAAAACCATTTGGTAAAGTGAAGTGACCTGAATATCCATTGCAACTTATCCATTCTGACGTTTGTGGACAAATGAACGTGAGAGCACGTCATGAAGCGTATTACTTCATTATATTTATAGATGATTATACATGTTATGGTCATATCTATCTGATTTCCCATAAATTTGAAGCACTTAGTTAATTCAAAAGATTTATAAGTCTAGTTGAAAATCAACAATATAGAAAAATCAAGGCCTCGATAACCAATCATGGTCAGGAATAACTCTCTTAGTAATTCAAGGCATTATGTGATGAAATGGGAATTGAACACCAATAATTAATCTCTAGGACCCCAAAACAAAATGGTGTGGCAGAGAGAATGAATAAACACTTCTTGACATGGGAAGATCCATAATGGCTGAGGCCAAATTACCAATATCCTTTTAGGGGGATGCGTTGCGCACAACAACTTATGTCCTAAATCGTGTTCCATCTAAATCTGTTGCCACTACACCTTAAAAGATGTGGACAGGTCGTAAGCCCGACCTATCTTACTTGAGGTCATAGGGTTGTGCAACCTATGCCCATGACACCTCTAGAAAGCATGGAAAGCTTGGTAAAATGGGTAGAAAATGAGTCTTTATAAGATATCCTAAAACCTCCAAATGATATGTCCTAGTGGGAGAGTAAGAAGATGGCACAGTAATCGAGTATGAATCTCGAGACGTCACATTCCTTGAGAAGGAATTTCCAAAATTAGGAGAAGTGATTAAAGACTTTACTTTCTATGAAACACCAGACCATGAACATTCAGGATCACTCCATCCTAGTGGGAGAGATTTTTTGACCAATGAGGAAAGTTTAAACTTTCCACCTCGAGTTAATGTGGATGTTTATGATCCTAACTCAAGTGGGAGTATGGTTCCTAACTTGAGCGGGAGTGTGAATCTTCTTCCCAATGGGAGTGTGCCAAATCTTGATGAATACATGTGATTTGTGTATCAATAGGCAAAACTGTCACACAAATTGGCAAGAGCGAAAGTTTCATGGCGAAGTTTTTCAATAGAAGAGCCAATTGAGGTTTTCTTAACAGTAATCCCACTGGATAAGGAAGCACCTACAAATAAGCGAGAGATTCTTGAATCCCTAAGTAAGAAAGAGTCAATCAAGTCAATAGAATAAGAAATGACATATATGAGTTTAAACCAATTATGGGAATTGGTTGAACTCCTCAAAGACCAAAAGGACATTGGGAACAAGTGGATACATACGATGAAGTGTGGACCTGATGGTAAGCCCATCAAGCGAAAAAAGTCGCTTAGTCCCAAAGGGGTTTACGCAACAAGAAGGAATCAACTATGACGAGACCTTCTCACTTGTTGTAAGATTTACCTCGAGAAGGTTGATCTTATCATTAGTTGCTGCTATGAACCTTGAGTTACATCAGATGGATGTAAAGACTGCATTCCTCAATAGGGAACTGAATGAAGAAATCTATATGGTTCAACCTAAAGGTTTCGTAGTCCCTGTTAATGAGCATAAAGTTTGCAAGTTGAAGAGATCTATTTATGGTCTCAAGCAGTTTTTAAGAAAATGGTATATTAACTTCCATGAGGCGATTATCTTATTCGATTTTAAGATGATCGATGAAGACCATTGTGTATACCTTAAACGCTCGAAAGACAAGTTCGTCATTCTAACGTTATACGTAGACGACATTCTTGTTGCTAGTAATGATCTGACCTATATCAAGAGTGTCAAAGACAGGTTATCACCATATTTGATATGAAAGACATGGAAAATGCAAAATATATCATTGGGGTTAAAATCTCAAGAGATTGATCTAAGAGATTGATATCTACATCAAAAAAGTTTTAGAACGATTTAACATGTAAAGCTGCAATCCTGTGGCAACCCCAATAGCTAAGACCCATAAACTTAGCTATGAAAAGTGTCCACAAAAGGCAAAAGAGAAAGAATGAATGAGGAAAGTTTCATATGTCAATGCCATTGGTTGCCTAATGTATGCAATGATGTGTACAATACCCTATATCTACTTTATAGTTGGCATGCTGACCAGATTCCAGTCAAACCCTAGAAAAATGTACTAGCAAGCAGTAAAACAAGTTCTGCAATACTTGAAGGGCACTAATGATTACGCACTACGTTGTCAAGGAAATAATCTGTGATTGAGAGGATACACAGATGTAGACTTGGATGGAGATGTGGATGAGAGAAAATCCACCTCTGGATATACATTCTTGCATAAAAATGGTGGGGAAGCAAGAAACAGACTAGCGTAGCATTGTCTACTATGGAATTTGAGTACATAGCTACATTTGTTGCAGTGCAAAAAGCTGTTTGGTTGAAGAGATTTCTTAACCGCCTTGGTTTAACCGCTTCACAAGACCTATTAACTATTTATAGCGATATTCAAGCATCGATTGCTTACTCTAAGGACCCTAAGTACCATGGAAGGACTAAGCACATCGAGATCAACTATCATTTTGTTAGAGATCTAGTTGCAAGAGGAGAGGTGAATTTAGAGTATGCGAGAAATGATTGTGGATCCATTTACTAAGCCATTAGCTAGAGATGACTTCATCATACATGTTGCCTTTCTAGGTCTGCATAGGATGTAAAACAATACTTTGTATTCCCATGTTATGATTTTGAGTCCATTAATAAAATCATATATATTTCTTTGAAAATTCACTTTTTGCAATACACATATAAGAATTTTGTGAGTACACATTTGTTAGTAAAAGAGCATGTTGGACAGAGAAGTAACCTACTCACACGAGTGTTTACCTTAGTCTTGTAATATGTGAGGCAAGGACTAAGATAAGGATGATTTTGAAAGTGAAGTCAAGAGTGTGTTCATAATCAAGAAGTCGTTTTGCATTTTACAGTTATGAGTACATTGTAAAAGGGAAAGAGAAGTCGTATGGAAAGTAACGTACACCATAGGATAAGCTCCTATGATGATCTTCAAATGATTATATGCTAAAATTGAGAGCTTTTTACATTTTGTTCAAAAGTCAGAAGTAATCCTGTTATGTGATAGATTAAGATTAAAATGGCAGAATACATTTTAACTGAAGCTTTTGTGTGGTTTTAATAAACTTATAAACATGCGATCCTCCAAGGGAAGGATATAACACCACAACACATGATCATACCATGTGATCTCACTTTTCCTCGTGTGAGACCCTACCGTGAACATACGGTTCTCGGTGGCTCAACCTTTAAAACCCTTCATGTATTCGAAACACTTAGTTAAGTTAGGCTACTTTGGTGTATTATTAATGATCATGATTGATTCGACCAAGCGTGGTACACTGAGCAAGTTAACTTGGCAAAGGTGGATCGTTTGGTGTAAGGGGGAAGATCGTTTTTATGACG
>CAODLS011508393.1:0-10515 GCA_948243855.1 Flueggea neowawraea
GACTAAAACCCAGAATTTTAATTCCCTTCCAAACATCCCAAGTGGGTCCGGATCAAAGAAAACTGGCAAGGGAAAATTCAGTATGTTACAGAATCAGAACCTGAAGCCGGCTGTTCGTCCGTGTGGGTTGGCAAGGCAAGCGTCTAATGCTTGCCCTGAACAGCCTATGCTTCCGCAGAGTCAGTATGCAATTCCAACTCTGGCAAAAGGAGTAAATTCAGGTATAGTTTCCACTTCTTACAAGTATTTTTTGTCACTCAGGTCTAGAGAAAACATTGATTGCGCTGAATTTCCATATCCCTATGCTTATTTGGTTCAATATATTGGTTTAGGCCGATATATTTCACAACAAACGTGAAAAAATAAACTTATGCAAATAAAAGATTTTAATGTTGGCAGGGGATTTGAAAAACCATACATGTTCCATTGTATTTAGCTGCACTTAGAGGTGACTGGAGAACCGCAAAAGCTTACCTGCAACAGCACCTGCTACATTCCCAATCGGATTGGAAACTGTTCTCCACATTGCAGCAGGAGCAAGGCATACAAGGTTTGTCAGGTAACTAGTGAAGAGGATGACACCAGATGACTTGGCATTGCAGAACAAGGCTGGGAATACCGTGCTTTGTTTTGCCGCGGCTTCTGGAATCACAGAAATAGCTAAGATATTGGTGATAAAGAACAGAAACTTGCCATTAGTTCGAGGTAGTAGAGGAGCAACACCTCTTTACATGGCTGTTCTGTTGGGAAAGAGAGAGATGGTTTGGTATCTTTATTCTGTTATCAATGATAAAGACCTTTCTGGAGAGGATCGCGTAGGACTTCTCATTGCTGCTATAACTTCCAATTTATTTGGTACATCATCTTCCTTTTAGTGGAGACAGATCACACATTACCTTATCTCTATAAGGGGGAAGTATAAATTAAAGAATATGAAGGTTTTCCATTGATTCACAGGTGGCACTGGCGTTAATTCGGAACCACCCTGAATTAGCAGTAGCTCGGGCTGGGAATGGAGAGACGGCTCTTCATGTATTGTCAAGAAAGCCAGGTGCTTTTTACAGTGGAACTAAACTGGGATTTTGGCAGAGATGCATATACTCATGTTAGTAGCTCATTTTTACATTGAATTCTTTCAATTGCATCAAACATATGTTGCTATAATATGCACAAAAGACGGGATACTTAGGTGAAGGGTACTAACACTCTTGTTCTTTCTGATTCTTTAATATTCAGCCCCTGAAATGAAAATCTATGAGAACTCAGGCCTATTTTGAGTATAATTTCTTATCGCTTAAAATAACATGTATAGGATGAGAAATTGGCATTCATCTAAGCAAGCAGACTTACCATCATACTTATATCATGGTATCTTGAAGGTCTCCAGGTGGCAGCACAAGATGATCTTTCTAGTCGTTCAGTTGATGATGATCATCTACTCGGCTTAATCAAACAAGGTTCTTCTCTCTCTCTTATTGCTCAATATGAACAAATTCAAATGCCTGCACACATATGAAACACAAAATGCTAATAGCGTTTGCTACATGTATGCCTTTAATCAGAATCAATGTCAAACAAACAATTAGAATTCTTCATCAACTATCGAAAACAGTTCATGGCACAGTCATTTCTACCTGTTCTACGTGATACCTGTTGCTGAAAAATCCTGTGGCCGCTTGAATTTAGTATTGATGTATAAAAATCTTTGTTCATTTTTTCAGTGTTGCCAAGCTCAAAATCATTTCTCTGGAACTGCGTTTTCTGCCGCGGTAAGTTATCAGCACGAACTAGTCTTCCATGGTCGATCAGATCAGATTGACTCATCACATATTTTGCAGTACCAGAAAGCAAGACAATTTATAAATTAAAGTTGCAGCATATGCAAGCACTTGAGCTGGTGAAGCAACTGTGGCAGCAGATATTGCGTCTAGATGATATGGATGTTAAAGACTTAATGAGAACTCCAAAACGAGTTCTGTTTACATCTGCAGAACATGGAATCGTAGAGTTCATAACTATACTTATTCATTCATATCCCGATCTTATATGGAAGGTTGATGAGCAGAGTAAAAGTATATTTCATACAGCTGTAGAACATCGCCAAGAGAAGGTGTTTAATATCATACATGAAATAGGCGCTCTAAAAGATTTCATAGCCATTTACAGGGATGATGCCAATAACAACATGTTGCATTTGGTTGGAAAGCTACCAGATGCAAGTAGACTCAAAACAGACTCTGGCGCTGCTTTGCAATTGCGAAGGGAGTTGCTTTGGTTCAAGGTTGATATGTTTCCTATTTACTTGAATCTGTAAAAATTTAAATGTGCTGGTATTTATCATTGCTTGCAAAATGCGATTTCTATTTATTTGATGCGTTTTTTAAGGAAGTAGAAAAGATAGTCCAACCGCTATACATGGAAATGGAGAACTTTGATGGGAACACACCTCATTGTTTATTTTCCATAGAACATAAAAAGCTGCTGCGCGAAGGCGAAAAGTGGATGAAGGACACGGCTTCTTCTTGCATGGTTGTTGCAACGCTTATCACTACTGTGATGTTTGCCGCTGCCTTCACAGTGCCCGGAGGAAACAATGATAAAGGCCTGCCTGTTTTTCTCAACAGGAGGCCATTCATTGTTTTCATCGTATCAGATGCAGTTGCGCTATTCTCTTCATCCACATCAATTCTAATATTCTTGTCCATTTTGACTTCCCGTTACGCAGAAGAAGATTTCTCGCAATCATTACCGACAAGTTAGTCATAAGGCTTGCAACCCTCTTCATATCCATAGCTGCCATGATGATTGCTTTCAGTTTCACTCTTTTCATTGCTCTTGGCCATGGATTGGAATTGACCACCATTCCAATTGCTGTGGTTGCTTGAATTCCAGTGCTAATGTTTGGTTCCTTGCAATTTCCACTAGTTATAGACATAATCAGACATACACACAGGTCCAGAATTTTTTTCCGTCCACGCAATCATTTGCTATCCTAGCTTGCTTTCAGACTCCTTGACAGTAAAAATCTTCTTTGAAGCAGCACAGCAGATGGTGTAGTATGCAGAAATTGTTATATCAAACAATGCTTGTTTTAGACCATGTGTAGATTATGACTGTTCCGTATTGGCAGACTCATTATTTTGATTTCAGAGGAACCTTGTACATTTGTTATGAGTTGTACAAAGCGATTATTTAGAGATCCTTGTAATGGATTAACTACAAAGCTTCATTTTCACTTATTCATAGCCACATCACATACAGGTGACCACATTAATTGAACCAAAAAAAATTGAGATCCTGAAATCTTTTCACTAATGTGAAGCTCAAATCAGCCAGTGACTAATTTACAAAACTTCTCTATGGCTTCAAACATAGATTTCACATATGCCTCTTCTATTACAAGGCATTAAATATATTGCATCCTCCTATCAAAGTACTTACATTGCAAATCCTCGAAAAATTCATGGTTTATTCCTCTTTTTTTCCTCCATGTTCTTGGACAAGCTGGCCAACTTTAGGATACTTTTCAATGAACTTATCTTCCCAGTCCTGCAAAATTGCAAGTTCTTGATCACCAAGACCTTCAAGATTGCCTGTACAATCCTTGGTATCAAATGACAAAAGAGCCAATGCCCTACTGGCCTCCCTCCCTGCAAACCTTGAATATGGCCCACCACGCCCGTAAAACATCCTTAACCAAACCAAATCAAAACAGAAAAACCCATCAGATCAGACATCAATTTAAGTCGTTTATAAGAGAAAAAATTAAAAGAAAAACCGTTGTGCCATGGTTATAGAAGAGAATTGATCTTACTTGGAGCTGGATACATCATAGATCTGCCCCTTGATAGCAATCAAGATTGGCTTATTTTGATCAGACCCATCATAGCTTCTCAATTCTTGCTCTGTAATATTACCCACCTGGACCGGTTCAGGCACTGTTGGTTTCTTGAACGCCTCTGGTCCAACAAACATGCCACAGACAACATTATAGACCACAACCATGAGTGTTGCTATGGTGAAGAAGGCCGTCGGTGACAGCCCTGTATATGCCTCCACGGTGTCCATCGCCATGGAATAAAGTCCCATTATTGTTTCTCTTGATTCTTCTGCTGCGCGGTGGCGTTTTTTTTTTTTGGTGTTTATTGTTTAACTACCAGAACTAATTGGAGCCGCTGAAAGAGAAGATAACTGTATGTTTTACCTTACCTAACTCCATTTAGTTGACGGTTGTCACTTACCTACCACTTACGGTTAAAAAAAATTACTTTTTTTTAAATGTAAGGCATGAGTAATAAGTGATCCCAGCCCAAATATTTCAACTGAATTGATATTTTTAGTCCCACCTCTTTATTATTCTGAGCTCAAATTTATTAAAAAAATGAAAGAGAAACAAAAATTTCATATAACTCAATACAATCTGAAAGGACAACAAGCAAAACAGAACTTAAACAAAGCACAGTTAAGTAAAACAAAAATATTCTTAGCCTTATCCATCAAAATCAACTAAGGAGACAGAAAGCAGGTGCAATGAACAACCAGTGCTTCGTTCGTTCATGAAGAGCTGCTTTAGAAAGTCTATCTGCCACTGTATTTCCTTCCCTGAAAACATATGAAACCAAGAAATGCATATTCGACAGTTGTCGAAGACAATTTGTCCAATCGGGCGAAAACTTCCAAGGTATCGACAAATTGCGCATCTTCAATAAATTGACCACAAACGTAGAATCACTTTCAATCCAGATCTGACCCCAGCCAAAATGGTGAGCTCTATTAACCGCACATATTACTATGTATAGTTCGGGTGGTATTACAATGAGGACTCTTAAAAAAAGTCCTTAATAATGACTCGAGTTACTTAATTTTAGATTCTGTTACTTAATTTGAGAGATGATTACTTAATTATAGCTCCAAAAATTACTTAATTTTAGATGTTGTTACTTAATTTGACCACCAATTGCTTAATTTTGATTGGTTACTTAATTTTATGATAAATTAAGTAATCATGACTGTTACTTAATTATTACTGAAATTACTTAATTTGAGCTTTTACTTAATTTACTAAAGGTGTCCTCAAGGAGTCTTTATTATAGTATCACTTGTCTTTATCTAACTGTTATGCTTTTGAAGCCGAGCTATACATTTATTATTACAATGAGGACACATCAGATGTTGTCATCATTGAGAACATTTCATTGTGACCATCAGATGGAGAGCACATAATCTCAATCATTGAATATTTTAATGTTTGGGACACAAGGTTGGAGCACACAATAATTTTTGAATAACAAATTAAGTAACTACGTCCAAAATTAAGTGATTGTTTCACAAATTAAGTAACTTTGTCAATTAAAATAATAGTTTTTAATAATTTATGTAATTAAAAAATGAAAATTTGTGCTCGTTCTTCCACGTTACTTAATGTGGTCATGTGTTACTTAATTATGTGTCCCATAACTTATTTTTTTTTCCATGACTTAATATCAACCATTGTTACTTAATTGTACGTTCGGTTACTTAATTTCAATTTGGGCTCGGTTACTTAATTAATGAAGCCCTGTTACTTAAATTTGGGATAGGTTACTTAATTTTGACGAGCTGATACGTAATTGCAGGCCCGGTTACTTAAGTTTGGGGCCCGTTACCTAATGCTTTTTTTTTGTTACTTAATATCAGTTGTTGTTACTTAATTTAAACAAGGATTGCTTAATTTCTTTTCGAGCCCTGTTATTTAATTGTTGAAGCCTTGTTACTTAATTTTAGGAACGATTACTTAATTTTGATGTCAGTTCACTTAATTTTAGGGTGGCTTACTTAATTTAGAGGCCCGTTACTTAAGTTTTTTATTATTACTTAATATCAGTCGTCGTTACTTAATTGTAGAAATGATTACTTAATTTTATCTTCTAGAAGTTTCTAGAAGGTTACTTAATTATTGACGCCACAATACTTAATTCTGAGTACGGTTACTTAATTTTAATCTCATTACTTAATGTGAGGATGAGTTACTTAACTTTACGAGTAGTTATTTAATTTCATCTTGGGCCTGTTACTTAATTATTGAGGCCTGATTACGTAATTTTGGGCATGATTACTTAATGTTTGGCTCGTTACTTAATTTTTTACTTGTTACTTAATATCAAGAATCATGACTTAATTATCGAAATGGTTACTTAATTTAACTTCTAGAAGTACTTAATTAGTGATGTATTACTTAATTTTACGAGTGATTACTTAATTTAAACTTGGGCCTATTACTTAATTATTGAAGGCCTTTTACATAAATTTGGGCATGATTACTTAATTTTGATTCTCTGTTACTTAATGTTTGGACATGTTACTTAATGTTGAGGCATGTTACTTATTTTTTTGGTTACTTAATATCAGTCATTGTTACTTAATTGTGGATTTAGTTACTTAATTTGTTCATGTTACTTAATATCAAGTAGGATTATTTAATTTGTGGAGAGATTACGTAATTGTAGCTTCTAAAAGATTACTTAATTACTGATATCCGGTTACTTAATTTTATACTCATGGTTACTTAATTTTTTACTCACAGTTAATTAATTTTGCGCAAGATTACTTAATGTCAATTTTAGTTACTTAATATAAGTTTTGGGTTACTTAATATTTGATGTCGTTACTTAATTATATCTTCTAGTTGGTTACTTAATTTTGTGCACGATTACTTAATTTCACTTTTAGTTACTTACTATAAGTTTTGGTTACTTAATAGTGGATGTCGTTACTTCAATTTACCTTCCAGCTGGTTAATTAATTTTTTACACACTGTTACTTCATTTTGCGCAATATTACTTAATTTTAATTTTAATTACTTAATATAAGTATTGATTACTTAATCTTGGATATAATTACTTAATTTTACCATCAAGCATGTTACTTAATTTTGTACACGCGGTTACTTAATGCCAGGTAGGGTTACTTAATTTTCGGAGAGGTTACTTAATTACATCTTCAAGTTGAGTACTTAATTTTTTATGCTCGCTTACTTAACTTGTGGGGCGCGTTACTTAATTTTGGGCTTGTTATCTACCTCATTTAATTTTGTGGTTTGATCATTAATTTGGTTTGGTAAATCAAATGAATGGAAATAAATTTTAACAACCAATATTCCAATATTTGTGCATTAAGTGTGGACGTCCCTTGAAGCAAATCCAACCATTTCTCTTTTGTCTTTTCTAGTATTCTCCTTTGTAGAAGAAGGCAAAATAATTTGGTTTCATAAAGAATAAATGAAGAGAGATCATTGATCTTGATATGAGGAAGCCTCAAGTTTCAAGTTTTTGACAAAGAAAATTGTGATAAAGGTATGTGTTTAAGTAGCCTTTGTTGAAAAGTTTTTTCCATATTTTGTTTTTGGAGTTAATACATTGAAAAAAGTACATTTGTAGTGAATAAAATTTAAGAAATATTTTTAGAATATATGAGTTTATTTTAATAATGTTCGTAACTGACACAAATTAAAAGATGTGTTCATTGAAGTCGTTACTTAACTTTACCTTCTAGCATGTTGCTTTATTTTTTACTCCTAGTTACTTAATTTTGAGCACGATTACTTAATCTCAATTTTAGTTACTTAATATAAATCTTGGTTACTTAATGTTGGATGTCGTTACTTAAGGTGTATCTTCTAGCTGGTTACTTAATTGTTTACACCCGGTTACTTAAGTTTGCGCACGATTACTTAATTTCAAATTTAGTTACTTAATGTAAGTCTTGATTACTTAATATTAGATGTCATTACTTAATTGTATCTTCTAGGTGCTAACTTAATTTTTTACTTTCGCTTACTTAATTTTGTGCACGATCACTTAGTTTCAAATTTAGTTACTTAATGTAAGTCTTGGTTACTTAATATTAGATGTCGTTACTTAATTGTATCTTCTAGCTGGATACTTAATTTTTTACACCAGGTTACTTAATTTTGTGCACGATTACTTAATTTTAAATTTAGTTACTTAATGTAAGTATTGGTTACTTAATATTGGATGTCGTTATTTAATTGTATCTTCTAAGTGGTAACTTTATTTTGTACTCCTGGTTACTTAATTTTGCGCGCGATTACTTAATTTCAATTTTAGTTACTTAATATAAGTCTTGGTTACTTAATGTTGGATGTCGTTACTTAAAGTGTATCTTCTAGCTGGTTACTTAATTTTTTACACACGGTTACCTAATTTTTTCATATCTTCTAGCGTTTGAATCTGGCGTGGATCTTTAGTCATTTCTTTTGCCAATAGTAGTACAACAACATCAATAACCTGGTAGGAAACACAATCATTAATAATGCCACCTTATGCTATAACATAACAAACTAACAATATAAATTTTCGAAAATTTTACCACATTTGTCACTTGCTTACGAGACTTCAAGCATTGTAAATCTTCACATGTAGCGAAATCAGACTCGTCGTCAAAGATGTAATCGCTATATGTGCCAACAACATCACACTTTGTCACTCATCAAACAACAATTGTCGTCAATGAAGAACTTGAAAGATCCCATTAATTCAATCACCTCATATTGAAGGAGTTTCCATTGGTTATGAAATTAAAAATGTCTTCAACTGGATTCGCCAACATGCAATGGGTTGGTAAGTTCGATGAATTGCCACTATCGCATTGAAACATTTAGGAACATGGACAACCCAATTACAACACAAAATTTCAGTACTTTTTTATCCTAAATAAGCAACTAATAACATCAAAGTATCTAGGGTCACAAACAATCACATAAATAGAAAATTTTAGATTATACCAATTGCAGCCTTGTCTTTTTAGCCTTATGTTTCTTTGGCTTTAGCTCTGGCTCGGGCTGTAATTGGCGCTTCTTCTTTAGCTCCGTGGTACTCCAAAGACCTGAACATAAATTCTTTCTAGAATGCTTCTTTCGAGGCAACACTCGCCTAACAGAGTTGTCGCTTTTGATACACACTACTCCCGGCACCTATAAAATCATAAAATTAAGGTCAATAAAATATGAAACGACAAAAAAACATGACTAATTTATACCTAACGCTATTAATTCACAATTACCTTCTCCTCTTCTCCAATGCCTCTTTCAAATGGTGTTGTGGGCTCCCCCTCTATGTTCTCATCAGTTGGAGGGATCTCCTAGTTAGTTGGTTGCACTTCCTCTGCAAATCCTTCTTATGTTGGACTAGCATTATGACCATTTGCATATTCACCATTGTTCTCTTCAACCCTCCTGTTGGGTGGCCGATTTGCTTCTAAATTTTATCCCACATACACCTTAAATCACTCAGCTCTTCTTCCAACTTTGAGACGGTATCTACCAAAGTTTAATTTTGTGCTTCCAGAGTCTCTTTCCATGCCAACAGGTTTTGATTTTCCGCTTCTAGAATCTCCACACGAGCCAACAAGTTAGTCATTTTAACCTCTTCTCGAAATCCCCTACTTCCAATGTTGGGGCCAACATTGTCAACATGCATATGCGTTGGCGGATTATTGCTCTCTCCACATAAAAGTTCAACCTAAACATGGTAAAAGTGTCATATTAGCCTCACAAACAGAATTAATTCAACTGGACATTCACATAGACATTCAGAATTATTATTACCGAATGATCATCAAGTTTGTCGTTCACAAAATCATAAACTTTCTTCACCCCTTTATCTATCCAATCCACGATGAGTGGAAGCGGACGTTGGTCCCAAGGAGTAATCATAAATTTGCATTTAACATGCTCTAAATAGAATATCTACCAAAAAATAAGAACAAACACACATCAGTTATTTTGGGAGAAATAAGTATTAATAAATAATTCATAAATGGCAACATACTGAAAGATTACATTACTATCTCAAGCAAAAGGGTGCGCCCCTTTAGTTGAAGAGATAAACTCTTACTGCCCTCAAAATTTTTTAATTGATTGTGGAAGTCCAATGCACCCAACACAAGTCCATCTAGTACATATCTGCACCAATTCATGTTTTGCAGTCCACTACCATCATCGATGAAGTCTAAACTAGTCGGACCACAATATAAGGCTGAGGTGGGTGGAGGACACAATGAATGGCAAGCAATATGAAATTGGTTTGCCACTCCTCATTGTTCTCTATACCTGGCATGTTGACAATCAACTCCTTTCGGCTATCCTTCCTCATATTACACTTTTTCCTCAACTCCTGCAAATTACTGTTCAACCTACTGATGTCCTTTCTACCCCCGGCCAAACCTAAAATTCTTTCCACATCATCTTCTGTAATAACTAACTCTCGTCCATGGACTTCTAATTTTCTTGTTACTGGATCGAAACGCTTCATTAATTCTTTAATCTTCTGGTTACGATGTTGTTGAATCTTAAGTTGTAGAAGGCCACCCAAACCTAAGTCTTTCACTAAATTACATTTTTCTTCTGTGAAACTCTCAATAAATCTCTTCAATCGGAGCAAGCCACATCTTGAATTTGTATATATCTACAGAAAACATATCAATCAAAAACAAAATCATAATGCGACATAAAATGGT
>CAODLS011508426.1:0-17233 GCA_948243855.1 Flueggea neowawraea
TTACTCGAGTTATCCAAAGACTAACTCGAGTTATCCATGGATCATCTTACTTGAGTTACACAAAATCTAACTCGAGTAATCTCAATAAAACTCATCAATCTTTCACTCAATACTTCAACAACCAAGATCAAATCAGAACTGAACAGAACACTACAGGGAATCCGATCAGAAACCAACGCGATATTACAACCTCTATACCTATGGAGAAGAAATCGTTCTTCTTTCACCCCCACCAAACCCTGCATTGATTGATGTGTGGCATCTAGACTATAAACTAGTCGAGCACTCTCATTGTTATCACCAATCATGGTTTGCTTGTGAGACCAGCACATATCTGATTATGTCCTTGATGTTCATTTTTGCTGCGTATCGAGATTAATAACTCGAACTGTTCTAGTTTACTGTTAATTGATTAGACTGGTATGGGCACCTTCAAATAAAACATCAGTGCTAATTATTATATCTAACCATTGTTGATAACCAGTTACTTTGCCTTTGATCGTAATCTAGCGACAATTTCCAATTTTGACTTTAAATCTATTTGATTTAACAAGCTCCGCAAATAATGATTTATAATGGGTCATACGACGGGTACAACTACTATCAATGAGTCATGCCTAGTACATGAAAAACAAGTAGCTACAAACAGCTGCTCGCAGGTTTGACTACAGTAAGGCTCCTGAATTAGGCGCCTCATTGTGGCAAGAATTTCCAAACCGTTAGATTGAAGTCTCGTAATCCTATCCGTTCATTTAATTTAGCAAAGGAGCATCAGGAAGCACCATGCTAAGGAGCACACAATAACACCCAAAAATATCTGAGCTTTGTTTCGGGTCTTCCTCATTCTCGACACTTTCCCAATTGTTCAACAAAAACCCTAAAATTGCTCTCTCTCTCACTCGTTCTCGATGCACGCCCCTTATTCTCGATCTCTGAGTTGCTGCTCTTAGTTGTCTCTTTATGGGTCTCACTCATTTCTTTGTCAACGAAAGGAGATAGACGGGAAGAAACTCTATCCCAAATCGAGACGGGAAGAAACCTGTAATATTCTGCCCATTTTTGGTAGAATTTCAGTAGCTTTCAAATCTACTCCAATTTGACCTTTGGAATAATTGGAGTATTGATTAATGATCTTTGGATAATTAAGAATGTTTTAGAGTGTTTAGAGTCCTTGATTGTTGGTGGAATTCATTTGAGTTGGAAGGAGAAATGAAAGAAGTGTTGTTGGTGAAAGTGAGGCCCAAAACGTGCGTTTAAGCGTGAAATGCGCGTCTCAGGTGCTGGTTTGGAGACTCATCGTTCAGCTGCTATTGTCTGAGAAGAAAGAAGTAGTCTGGAGTGAGATGCACATCTCACCCCCTTGCACGCACATCGCTCTCACTGAACACTTCAAAAATCTGTGCATTTTCACTCCTCTGCTCTTTAAAACCCATAATCCCGATTCCTCTTCGTCCTCACTCTTTTTCTTCACCACTTTCACCTAAAATTAGTATGAATCTCTCTTTCTTTGTCCCTCATTCCTCCCAAACATTTCCTTGAGGTAAGAGCATCTATTTGTCTTGGTTTTTCTTCCATTTTCATGTTGCATTTTGTTGGTTGATGTTTTAAGGAAAAGGACGATTTGAGCTAGGATTTGAGATTTCGATTTATTTCATCCAAATGGGTGTTGTTAGATGTTAGTTCTTGTTACATAAGACCTAGAAGTGCATGATTTTGTGTTGGGTTTTTGAGGATAGGAAGAGAATGAAGGTGGGCTAGGTTTGGGCATACAAATTCAGATTTTAATGAAAAAGTGGTGGTTTTTTAGTTGTTTTGTTGAATCCAATTGCTAATTCACATTTAGGAGGATGTTTGGAGTCAATGTGGAAAGGTTATAATGTCAGGTTTTGGTCGGTTCGAGATATGAGACGTTTTGGTGTAGTTTTCTGCCGAAATGACTGAAAGTGTAATTTTACATAATTCTGAATTATTTGAGAATTAGATCTGATATTTTGCATATTAGAGATTGATTTGCAATTTATGGGAGTTAAAGCACTAATTTGGGAATTTTGACTTCTTGGATGACTAGTTGGTAATTCTAGAATATTTTGAGGATTATTTTGTAATTTGTCCAGTATCGGGGACTAAAATATAATTTTACGTATATTCTAAATTTTGGACAAGAACGATAGAATCTTAATAGAAATGGGTTTTTGAGCATCGTCTGAGCATTTGAGTTAACATATACATTTACACGCATTTCGGTACAGCCACAGTACCAGCATTTCATTTGATTTGTTTTTTATGTGCCTTGTTTATGATATTATTGTTCCAGCTTTTTGTTCCTGTCAGCAAGATCAACTGCCAGATCATGATGCCTAACTGATATTACTTGGACATCCAGGTGAGTGGATGACAGTTTTAGACACATAGATTGTGTCTCGAAACCCTATTGTTTTTGTTGTGTTTGGATGTATTTCTAAAATTGGACTAATCCAAGGATCGGCTGATTTAATAACCTTATTATGTTATTTAAAAATCAGTACTCGATTTTTGAATTCGATATATATAGTATATCTCTCTATTTTTATATTCTCGGATTGCATGATTAATTATTTTTTATTTAAAAATTTATATACTTGATATGGGGCACCTATGCTACGTGGGGTAAATGTAACATTTGGTATACCAATGCACAGTCAATGCCCAGTTACTAAGGTATGGTGGTAGTCATGTGTCCAGACACATGTACTTGTGTTGATTAGTGGTGAAGCCCACAGTCATCATTATTATTGGTGCTATGTGCACATCACTGTTATTGGTCTCATATCCCTGTACTACATTACTGTTACTGGTATTATTGCTAATGTTGTGTGCATGTTGTTTGCTTTGTTTGTCAGCATTTTCAAAATGGTTTTCGAGAAAGCTATTACCTATATAGCATGTATATATATGTATACTTATCTATAAATGTATGTGTTATTTTCGAATTGTTTTCAAAACAATCTTTGTGAGACACGTATGAGACGCTCTGGAGTGTTATCTCTTACTGCGTTATTACCCCTTCCTTTTCTCTGTTTATTTTCATTAATATCTTTCAAGTGATTCTTTGGTTCTCGACGACTCTCTGGCATCCACATACTCAATGAGGTGCTCCATTAGATAGTGGTGCCCTTTTGATCGGGCCTTGGTTTTTATTTTTTGGTTAGATGCTCCACACCAGGTGTATGTGGGTTATGGTTGTATTTTAGTATTTTGATAACTGAACTTGTTTAAAAGTATTATTATAATTATTTTGATATATATAAATATATTTCATTTTAATTACATAAATGAATATTTTGTTCATCATGTTTATTAAATTACTTAATAAACGATTTGGGTAATAATATGTTTGGATCTCTAAGGCTTGTACGAGATGGGTTGGGCTTTCTTAGACAATTCGTCTTGTACGCTGGTCATGGTCTGGTAACGGGTTGTGACAAAATCGTTAGATTGAAGTCTTCTACACCACACGACCTCTCCACCATCTCCATCAGTCTCCTACACTACACGACCTCTCCACCATCTCCATCCAAAACTAGCCTTTCTTTGCTATTCAAACCCCAAAATTGACTTCCTCTACCCTAAATCACTCATTTTCCTTTGTGCAAACTCTGACTCCACAAAGCCATTTCCTTCACCACACCAAAAACTCTTACTAATCTCACCACTCACCAGCAAAACTGCCATCATTTCCTACAGTACTCATCGCCAGACGCATAGACGAAATTGTCTCCGTGGCTTTAGTTTGTTGAAACTGTGATTCCATTACCTGTGTTGATTGTAGAGAGTAACTGGTTTAGTTCTATTATTTGTGTTATGCCTTCGTGTTTTATGTTGTTGGATAGGATGAATTTGTTTGTAAGCACAATTCTTTCAATTGCAAGAATTTTTTTTATTTTAATTTTTTGTTGTTGTAATAAGCAGCAGTTAATTGGAATGGGATGAGATAACAATGACACATAAAGGAAACCTCTTTCTCTTGAGATCTCTCTTGTATGCTCTCACAAGTTACAAAGACATTGAACTTGAGACAAAATCATCTTTCACAGTCACAATTACCTATAGGCATCTTAATGGGATTATTTCACATTTTTATTGGTCTAGAGCATACTTCAGTCCACGCTTCGAGAAGTACATGCCGTTGAGTGAGTCAAGGTCGACAATCTTGGTGGTGATAGAGAGATCCAGACTTATTACCTTTCCCCTAAAGACTGAAAATCTTTAGGAACGGATGTGGACACCTATTGCAAGTACCATTATGCAAGTGGGCATCGACGAACAAGTCTCGAGAACTAAAAAATAAAATTGAGAACTTAGTTCAAGGTGGGTACTTGGACCAATTTGTTGATGCTAGAACATCTAGAGGGGAGCCAAACGGTGAAACAAGGCAACGAGAAAGGAATGACGCTTGAAGAGTTTGATCAACATAGGACCAACTAAGCACGCCACCACTTGAAATATTCATCTTTGATTGTTGAGTGTGCTTCTGATGGTGATAAGAAGTTTAATCATTTAAGTTTTGTTATCTTTCTCTTGTGTAACTTGTTGTTCTGAATAAATAACATGTCTTCTTATTTGCATAAATAACTTCTTTAGTGAGTAAAGAATAGGTCGAGGCAAGCCGAGTGCTTAGCCACACACAACGAAAAGGTCCTGTGGGAAAACAATCTCATGTAACCAAAAGTGTTAGAGCACGGGATGAGTCCGAACGTAAGCTCCTCACCATCAACGCACAAGAACCATCTTGAAACCACTATAATACAACGTGAGTAGAAAAACTTGTGAGTAATCAGGCTCTCACGTGGCAAACAACTAAATCATGAGTAGAAAAGCTTGTGAGTAATCGGGATCTCACGTGACAAATGCACGTAGTGAATAGAAAAGCTTGCGAGTAATCGAGCTCAAGTGACAAATGCGAGTAGTGAGTAGAAAGCTTGCGAGAAATCGAGCTCTCACGTAACAAATATGTAAAATGAGTAGAAACGCTTGCGGGAAACTGAGCTCTCACTATCTCAAACCGGAAGATAGATTGTGATGTGGCAATGGAGCAGAAAACTTATAGAAAATCGGGCGCTCATTGTAGAACACACGCAGTGAAAAATTAAACATCGTGCATAATCATCAAGCCCGCAGAAAATCGGGCATTGAATAATGATAAAACACTAAGACGTGTGGCAAGTGAAACCCCATGTGGTGTTGTCATGAATGCACGTGACAACTTACTCTCTAAGACGTGTGACAAGTGAAACCCCAAGTGGTATTGTGATGAACACACACAATAGCTTATTTGCTAAGGCATGTGGCAAGTGCAACCCCAAGTGGTATTCCCATGGGCACACACAATAGTTTTTCTACTTCATCCTCAACAAGCCAATCAACTCCTACAACCACTAAGACTCCACCGAAATCACTTGCCCAAAAAGTCATTTGGCCATGTGATTGGGGAGCAACGGAACATACAAGTTATGCAGGAAAGAAAGGCACACGATCAAGAAGAACAATAATGAAGAAACACGAACAACTCAAACACTTGGAGAATCATGAACGTTGGCTCGAGACCTAAAAACACAGAACAAGATGAGGTCGAGATGCTCCCCGGAGAGTCTCCGACGCTCAAGTCAGTAGAAAATTTGGCAGAGTATCAGTGAAAGTGGAGAATATAGCACACCTTGATAAGTGTTCCTCATATCTATTTATAGAGTGACAAGAGTGGATGTTAATGAGTGAATATTAATTCTATAACGTTTGTCATTGATGAAGTTGTAACGTTTCTATTACAACTTTTTCTCATTAATGAAGTTGAGCTTAAATGACCAGGTCATATCAATTACTCACCACTCTTTTCTTCAGACTTTCTGGAGATAAGAGTAAAAAGATTTGATGTGTTCTCTAAAGTCTTACGAATTCTTCTTCCTACTCGACTTCTCTCCGGCCTCTATTTCCTTCCTTTTCTTTTCTTTATCCTCCTTAATCCCTACGATTTTCACAACCTCAGCCCGCAAGGTGTATTTGTTGGGTCGGACAAAGAGATCGGCTAAAGTCTTATGCTGGTCTAAGGACAATGACTCATGGAGTTGGACCAATCATGTCCCTTGCAACATTGTAGCCACCGCTATTCCAGATTGCAAGTCATGAATTTCTAGAGTGACTTTTTTGAATATATCCACATATTGTTGCAGAGTATCCTTCTCGTTCTGCTTCACGCTCAGCAGGTACATGGCATCCTTCTTTCGCTTGTTGTTTATGATGAAGGCATTAATAATCTCCTTCCTCAACTAGTTGAAGCAGGAACGAGATGCATTCTTTAGTCTATTGAACCATGATCGAACATGGTCTTTCAGTGTGATTGGGAATGCACGACACATGATGGAATCCTCTCATCCATTGAGCATCCTACACAATCTTAGGACATGATAAACAAACTTTGGTTGCAATCACCCTAATTTACATTAAGTGATTGTTAGTTGCTTCACATCAAATATAGGTAATATCAATCTTGTTGAACATAATCTCGTAATATTGAAACTTACCGGCTGAGACGAACTGTTTCAACCAGTTTGTGTGAGGAGAGGGCATCTTTTTTTGGTATGACCAGGTTGTTTACATGATGAACACCTTTTTTCGTAACAGTTTTATTGCCAAATTTGTCTCTTTTGCTTGGAAGTTTTGGATCACGGTAAGCATCCCATTCGGTTGGGTTTTTTTCACCTTTCTTAGTATAAACCATATCAAAACATATTTGGTTGAGCGGGAAATGTCTTCCTTGACTCTAACATAAGTATCCTCTATTTGGCATGCCATCGAACACAAAGCACAAAACGAAGTACACGAATGACCATATCAAATGTCCGCCATAAAGGTATTGGATGCAAACCCATAGGCAGTGACATGATTTGGTGGTGACGTCTTCGCTTCTTTCATCCATCTCTTCAAAATAAGAGATGGAGGAATGGTTGAGAATAGTTCCCTTTTCATACATTATAGCAAGTGCCGACATGGAAACCGGTAGATTGCATTAGTTCGCAAGAGCACCATAATCTATTTTCTAACCGGTTCAAAATGACAATCCTAAATGTATTGATAGAGTTGTATCTAGCCACAAAGAATGTCACTTTACCTTCTTCAATTATCAGTGGAGAAAAATCTTTGTAAGCACTTGCCTCATTCAACTACTCTTGAAAAATATGGAAAGATGTCAATGTGTAAATAGTTTCAGCTGGTTGTTCAAACTCTCAAAAAAGATTTCTGCAAGTTGGTTTGCCATACTTTGAATCATGATCCAGTTGTGCCTCCTCATGCCTAATAGTTGCAAGCACATTCTCAAAATTTTCTACAAACTCATTAAATGATAATCTCCTCCCAATATATTTGTCAAATAAGGAATGCATGCTCTCACACCTAGATGTTGTTTGGGTGTCGGCAAAGAATTTATCCTTCAAATAAGCCTCCGCCCACATTGTTTACATCTTTCACAGATCGTTTACCAATTAATTGTCATACAAGTTATATGATTGGATCAATATTTCCCACTCCGATTCAAATCGGTCTACATCCATTCTCTTAAACATGAGTTTCAAGAAAGCACTAGCAAACCCCCAATCCTTAACGTGAGAGATAGCATTTTTTTGCAAATTCCATGAACATAAACGATGAATCACTTCAGGAAGCATATCTTTGATTGCTCTGCCCATGCTAATGTCACCATCTGTTACCACTAATGTAGGCTTCTTCCTGCCTATGCATTCCACTAGCTTGTTTAACATCCATACAAAATTTGCAGCATTCTCTTTCACAATAGTGGCATATGGAAATATTATTGTTTGATGGTAATGATTTATTCCAATAATCACCATAAGAGGCATATCATACCTATTCCTTTTAAATGCAGAATCAAAGGATATGACATCACTAAAGCAATCATAGTCATATCGACTGACAGAGTTTTCCCAAAATAAATTACCCACAAAATTATCCTCTTCAATTGTGTTCTTGTAATAAAATCATGTGTCATTGACTTTCTTTGTTGTAAAGTAGCATAGAACACCTTATATATCAACATTTGGTGGATCCAAACCCTTGCCAACTTGGATATGGTTGTACACATCTTTCCACTGAAATCCCATTCTATCCAATCCACCGAACTACATAGCCAACACATTTACAATATGCCTAGTTTGAACACCAACTTTTCTAAGTGAATTGATCTTCGCTTTTGAACTTTCATCAATATTCCTATGTGCTTAGAGGAAGTTCACATGTTCATACTTTACCAACTCATAGCTATGATATGGAGCAAAGTTTTTCACGACCCATTTGTTCTTTGTACTGTCAAAATTCACTTGAAACCTTGCCAACCAATCCACCAGAAAAGTGCTCCTCGGCTTTCGCTTTCGACCTGAAAGATTCAACCATGCTACATTTCTCCTCCCTCCTGTTTGTCACACAAGTATTCTAAGATGAGGCATACCATTCGTGTATCATTTGAATGAATGCTTTCGAACTGAAAAGCCAACTTTCCTTGCGTACTTGCGGTAGAATGAATCGGCATCCTCTAAAGTAAGGAATTATCTCCCCAATATTTGATCATAACTTAGTTTTGAGTAATCTAACTCTGTCGTTGGAGGAATGATGTCATTTGAATTGTCAATATACACATTGCAATCCATATTCCCACTATTGTCATTGTCACAACTATCAGCGGTATTATTGCCTTCACTTCCCATGTCACATTCTAATCCATCTCCTACATCATCATCACCATATTCATCATTGAAATCTGTTGAGTCACTATACTCCACTATACCCTTTCCTTTCACATTCTCCATGTTGAATTGCTATTGTATGATTGAAAAAAACTAAATAAGTTAAAATTAGTTAATGTGCAAAATAAATTAGTTAATGTTTCCATAAGTAACATGTCCTTGACTTAATATCGTTTCATCTATCTTAATTTTTTGTTTTTCGATAACATTGTGTAAACTAAGAACTCAATCAACTACGTATTTGCCTTTGTCTTTTAATGACTTTCAGGTAACATTAATTTTCATATGACGTAAAAAGAACCATTATTTAACAAAAAACTAATTAAGTAAATAAATACCTACATATTTCTCTGTCTTTTAATTAATTTTCAGAAATAATGTAACTTTCGGCAACATGAAGTCAATCTACCATTGACATTTAATCCATCATCGTTTCTGAAACTAAATGTAAGGGCATTATGTGCTTCCTCATATATATCTTATCTGTCAATTTTTTTTTTAATTCTCTCCAACCAATTTTACAACATTATTTCAAAGGAAAAAAATATAAACTTTATGTCTACATACCTTGTTGCTGTGTTCTTCAATCTCTATTTTAGCATGAAGGAACACTTGACAGCAACTACTTGAGATGACAAAAAAAAGTTGTTCCTTACTTCAAGTTCGTGGCTTCCGATTTTTTTCTGCCATGGAAAGGAAGTTTGCCTTCGTCTTTTAATTGGAAACAATAAGAAACAATCTAATTATTAAACTATCCAATGTCATGTGTCACGAACCATTTCTGGACCATGACCGGCGTACGAGGTGAGCCGTCTATAGAAGCCCAGTCAATCTCGCACAAGCCTCAAATATCAGACATTCTACCCAACTTATACAATTAAAACCGTTATCAAACCATTCATTGAAATCATATGAATATATAATAAGTTATACAAAACGAAATCATAATATCAGTTGAGTATGAAAACATATAACAGAAAACAAGCATAAATCCAGAAGGGAAAATATGACCCAGAAACTCAACAGTAACCCGATGTAGAGCTCTACTGCAAAGATAAACATAGCCCGTCCAAAAGCACAGTCACTAGCAAATGAAATGCCTCACTAAGAATAGGATGTCGAACGGTTGTCGAATGCCAAAAGAGAACCTGAGAAATAAGATAAAGGAAAAAAAGACAAGAAACATAAAGAAAGGGGTAAGAATCCCTAGTGAGGAACCGACACTCCAAAGCGGCTCCGAGCCTTACAAAAACTGTTTTGAAAATAGTTCAAAATACCACATGCAGATATAAGTATATATTTATGTATACATATTAATACAGAGTATTAGTTCTTAAATTCATTTTAAAATCGTTTGCAACCAAAGCAAACAACAGGCAAAAACATATAGATTATATATCATATATCGTATATCAAAAATAGATATGGGACCAGAAACAGACAGATAAATATATCATAAGTTCTTAACATGCCACTAAGTTAAACTAATCAGAAACATAGTACATATGTCTGGTCAGACACACGACTACCATAAAGCTTGGTAACAGAGCATTGAATGCGCATTGGTATGACAAAGGTTACATTTACCCTACGTAGCAGAAGTGCTCCATATCGAAGTATATATATATATGGGGATGTCAAAATGGGTCACGGCACAATAAAAAGACACGAATAACACGCAAAATTAGCCGATTAGGGGTTAGGGTTGGGCTTAAACAGGTTTGTGTCATAAACGGGTTGACCAGTTTATGGCACGAAATAAACGGGTCGTGTCGCGGGTCGTGTCGCGGACTCGTTTATAAATTATATATTATTATATATGTAAATATAATATATCAGACGCAGTCCCCGACTTATGTAAAATTATCATTTAGTCTCTAAGACCTAAAAAAATTATGGATTAGTCCTTAAAATTTTTAAAATTTATAAATCAGTACTCTTAGTATTTTAAATTTATAAATAAATCCTCCAATTTTTTAAAATTATAAATCTAGCCTCTAATTTCTTAAAATTCCAATTCTAGCTTCGAATTCTAAAATTTACAATTCTGACCCACACATAAAATATCACGTCCAATCCTCAAAATATTCAGAATCATGTAAAATTATATTTTCAGTCCTTTTCATTCACAAACCACCCCAAAACATCCCTTTCAGCTATAAAACTTGTATAACTCTACTTCCACCAAATCAAAACACGCTCACAATCCCTCAACAAGTCTAGATTTATGAAATCGTTCCTAGCTCAATTCCAAAAACATCATCCGTCCAAAACAGTCCAAAACATTTCGGATCCAAGATACCCATTTCACCAAAATCATCCAAACCTCTATTTCCAACCTATATTCATGTTTCCCTCACTTTAGTTCATCAAAATCTAACAACAACAACTTCAAAAATGCCCAGAAATCATACCAACATAAAGCTACAGTCCCCATCAACACCCATGAATATTCAACAATTCTATTGATGTCATAACAGAAAATGAAAGCAAGAAACAAATCATGGAATTAATGCTTACCTCAAGGTTGAAGAGAATAATGAATGAAGTTTGAGAGAGCTAAAGAGGATCGGGTTTCGTGTGAAGAAATGAAGATCGAGAGACTTGCAGTGGGAGGTGGAAAAGCTGGTGTTTAAAAAAGAAGAATTGCAGTTGGTCGGTGAAGGGTGAATTAAAAAAATAAAAATGGTGTCATTTCTGGAAATTTGATGCCCAGCAACCACAGACGATAGTCGCTCTCTGCAGACGATAGAAAACTAACAACGGAATGGAATGTCGTTTCGTCTTGAGGAGATTGGCCGAGAAACACACGTGACACAAAGCCCAGCCGCTTGTTTTCTTTTTCTGACCTGCACAACCATGAACGACAGGAAACGAGCCGGACGGTAGGGTTAAGGAATCCAGACGACTTGCAGTACAGTTGACACACACAAACGCACAGTCGTTCCTCTCCCTTTCCTCAGATTTTTCTTTCAAATTTCGACCAAATCCCACTTAATTTATCAACCTCAAATCACTCCCAAAACTCATGAAACTTCATCAACCACTCAAATAACATTTAAAACACAAAAAAACTTAACTCTTCAAACATCAAAAATAAAGTTTAGAATTAAATGGGAAAATTGCCAAAAATTGGTCAGAAAAGCAAGATATTACATACTTCTCCCTTCAAAAGAAATTCATCATTGAATTTCTAGATTAATCAGATCAAGGTTAAAATCTAACCTAAGTCTCCAAATTAAGCCCAAGTCAAATCCTCCTTGACAAGTGTCAAGCCTAAGTACTCAATGTAAATCATAACCTTAAAGCTCAACAGATAAATCATAAAGTATCAAACCATGGATCTACTAGGGCTCAAACTCACTCGAACCCTAATATACAGAATCTAATGCAGAATATACAGAGACAAAATACAGAGACAGAAGATGTTGATGATGTTTGAATAGAGACGGAGACAGAAGATAGTGAAAAAACATGAACTGAAACAGGAATAGAAGATACCAACCTATGAATCTGTAGAGTCAAATAGGTGCGGAGCTCTACGTCGCATCTCATCATCGGCCTCCCAAGTGGCCTCCTCAACTGAATGATGTCTTCAAATCACCTTCATTGAATCAATCTCCTCATTACGAAGTCTCTTTAGTTCTTTAGTTCTCGAACCTTTGTCTGTGGAGTGTCCACTCGCGTCATGATACAAGCAGTAGGTGCCCACATTCCTCCCTATAAGCTTGTCAATTTTGGGGTAAAAGAGATGAGTCCAAACTCCACTATTGCTGCTAAAATCGTTGACCTCGACTCGCTCAGCGGCATGAACTTCTCAAAACAGGGGCTAAAGGGTGCTCTAGAGTCTCCTAATTTCTCCTTCTTCCAACTCGGCTCCTCCTAAGCCTCTCTATACTTCCTCCTCTTCTCCTTATCATCCTTAGTTCTCATTATCGTCATGACCTCAACCTATCGTATATACTTGTTCGCAAGAACGAAAATATCAGCCAAGGTATTGGGTTGGTCTAGGGATAACGACTATTGTAGCTGCACTGATCATGCCCCTTGCAACATTGTAACCATTGCCACTCCAAGTTGCGAATCATGAACTTCAAGAGTGGCATTCCTAAATCTGTCCACGTACTGTCGGAGAGTCTCCTTCTCGCTATGTCTAACACTTAACAGATACGTGGCATCCCATTTTTGCTTACTGTTGACGATGAAGGCGCTGATGCACTCCTTCTTGAATTGCTCAAAGTAAGAGAGTGACGCCTCCTTCAACCCATTGAACCAGGAGCGTGCATGGTCCTTCAACGTTATTGGGAATGCTCAGCACATGATGGCATCTTCCCATCCGTGAAGCATCATGATGGCTTCGTAATTCTAAATGTGTTCGTGTGGATCCTCCTTTTTTAAGAAAGTTGGCAGTTGAGGCATCTTGAACTTCAGAGGATGTGGTTTCCCCATGACCTCATTGGTGAATAGAGCTTTGGCTTTCTGCTACTCTCCCTCCATATGAACCAACTTCCTTTGCTCAAGAACGTCCTCGATCATCTTCCTCATGCCCGCCATTTCTCGAACATTCATTGTGGATTGGTGCTCCACTTCAGCTTTCTTCGGAGGAACCTTTTGCTCTTCTTAGCAAGTACATTCCACCATTTCAGGGTAGTTATCTTTCCTAATCTTAACGCAAACTTGGGGCACCAGGGCATTGCGTGCTCTAGTCGAGGCTGTCACAACCCAAAATCGGGTAGAGACCGGCGTATAAGGCGAACCGTCTGTGGAAGCCTATCTCATCTCGCACAAGCCTCCATGATCATACCATACTACGCAAAATGTTTAATTATTATGTAAAAAAAAATTAACGAAAATATTTATTATTAAACACATATGTAGTAAAATATAAACCAAATGTTTAATATATCTAAAATATACTATAAGTATAAAATTAGGTTAGCAAATATCAAAATACAAACAGCAAACCTGTAACCCTATAACATCCCGGTGTGGAACTCTAACGATACAAAGGGGAGCACGGACAAAAGGGTATCACTAACCAAGAAATGCCTCACTAGCAATCAGGATGCAGAACGGTTGCCGAAGCCAAAATCCTTGAACCTGAGATATAAAAATCAACATAGACAGAGAAATAAATGAGGTTAGGGCCCAATGAGGAACAACACTCTAGACCGCCTCATACATGCCTCACAAAGACTATTTTGAAAACACTTCAAAAACTATCACATCCAATTTAGGTAGACAAATGTATATATATATATAAATATATATACACGCTAATACGTAGGAGCGTTCAAAAATCATTTTTTCCAAAATGTTCACAAACAAAACAAAACATATCGAATACATTTTCAGAGTCAAAACATATATCGTAAATATAAGACCATATCAAATGTGTGCATCTAGCACTACAACATATGTAATGTGGACTCCGCCATTAATCACTAACATATCATATGTTGGATTAGAACACATGGCTACCGACATCCCTAGTAGCTGGGATTTCTCAATGCATTGGTATACCAAAGGCTAATACTACTCATAGCACTGGTGCCCATATTAGAAAACCAAAATTATGTTATACTATTACATAGTATAAATAAAAGCATGCGAATAATATCAAATTCGTAAAACAATATATAATACATATATATCAATTTTAAAACGTAATACTGATTAATAAATACATAACCAATTTATTAATTAATCAATCCTTAGATTAGTCCAATTTCAATTATATGTTCAGCCCAACAAAAACATAATAAAAGTTTCGAGACACAACCTATGTGTCTGAAACTGCTATTCACTCACCTAGAAATCCAAGCGCAACACGTCAGTCAAGCCCCACTTGTCGGTGGCTGGTCTCGCTGACAGGAACACAAAGCTAAACAAACAATTATATATATCAACATATATATCAATGACCAGTCGAAATGCGATATTGTGGCTGTACCAAATGCTATGCAATGCACATGCAAACTCAAACCCTCAAAATATCCCCAAAAAATATATTTTGAATGATATTCTTTCATTTTTAATCCAAAATTCAAAATCTAAATAAAATTACAGTTTGGTCCCCAACTAATGTAAAATTACATTTTAGTCAACGACAGTTGGCAAATTATGACTTAGTCCCTAAACTCTTTAGAATGTATAACTAAGTCCTCCAAGTAATTTAAATTTATATTTAAATTCTCCAATTTCCTAAAATTACAAAATTAGTTTTAATTTCTCAAAAATTATAAATTTAGTCAAACTTTCCTATCTTGATTATCTTAACCCATCAAAAACCAACCAAACACCTCTAAAACTTGCCTATAATTCAAGCCAAATCGAAGCCACAACCATGAAACAAAACCAAATAAATAGAAGCTATATCTTGACAAATGAAGAAAGACAAACTGGGGAGAGAAGGTGTGTTCTTACCTTGTTTCAATGAAGAAAAAGGAGGAGAGTCAAAGAAACGTGAAGAGAGATCTAAAGAGGAGGTGCATGAGTGTTGAAATGAAGAAAAAATAGAAGAAAAAGAATAAGTATGGGTGGTGGAATTGGCGTGCAAAATCTAGAGAAAAGCATAGTTGGTGGGAGGAATGGGTTGTGTTGACTTTGAGGGACATACTGAAACGGCGTCGTTTCTGGTGAAATTCATTGCACATGGATTGCAGACGACAAAAGCAAATCGGCAAGCGGCGCGTCATTTCGAGAGGAACGACAACTACAACACGCGGACACAATGTATAACAGTTTGCTTGTTGATTCTGCAAAAACAAGTGTGTAAACGGTTTTACCTCCACCCGGAAGTAAGGAGTTAGTGGATGGAAATTCTCTAGTAGATCTAGAGAAGTGGACGTAGGTCAAGAGGACCGAACCACTATAAATATTGGGCTTTGATTTCTCTCTTCCTTACTCTCGTTATTTGATTTATATTTGCATTTGAGTTATTGTTGAGTGTGTGGATTGGATCTTTAGAGCTTTCCCATGTACTTTTTGATTTAAGTTTGAAAGAAAACTTTGTTATTTGTTTTAGTTTGCAAAATATTTTCAACAAAGTTTTCAAACTCCCTAAAACTTCAATTCTCCCCCTCTTGGATTGTCATTTCTATTGGGATAGAATATTATTTTCAGTGCAAGTTGTGTGTAGTAAAACATACATTGGCAAGTTGCTCTCCTCCTCTATTTATAGAGTGACGATTTATGAACATGAATTGTAACATTTCGTAAAGCCCTTCATTGATGATTGTTCACTACAACTCGTAATTAAATATTTTTAATGGATTTTTACCCATATATTGTCAATAAGATTGCTCCTCCTTTGCTTGCAATGCACCTTCTATGCATATCTCCTTATAATTCATCTTCTCTGCTCCTAGTATTGGTTGAAGATTTAATAACTCTAGCAATGAAATTTAACTCGCTTTTACTTTATCTTCCAAATATAGAATCTTGGCCTCAAATTTCTCCAAGAAGTTTACAAGAACTTTATTCACGACTTTGTTGTATGGAAGTGCTTCTTCAGTAAGTATAATTTTATTAAAAATTACTATTAACATGCTAGAATATTCCTTGAGATTTTCTATATCTTTGATTCCCAGATGCTCAAATTCTCTCTTGAGATTTAGAGTCCTACGATCTATCAAATTATAATAGTAATAATAATTATTATTATTGAAGAGTCATTAATTTTTGTTCCATTTATATATAGAGGTATTGTTCACTTCGTATTTATTTTAGAGGAGGAGCCATGGTATGAGAAGGTTGTTAAGAGATGATTTACAAGATTGACTTTTTATAGATGAAATTACACTACTGAGACATAAAGGAACATAATATTTACGTCCGTAAAAGATTTTTCTACAAAATTAAACTTATAGTTTTCTGTATTTATAGAATTATGAAATTTGTATTTACACTTTTAGTCCCCTAAGGCTGCCCACAACGGGGCTATCGTTCCTAGCCCCGCAGACCGGGAAGCGTTACTGCGTCCCGGTCTGCTAGCCCGTCCTCCTGTTGGAGGACGAGCTAGCTGTGACATTTTTATTTTTTTAAAAAAAATCAAAATCTGATCGTTGGATCGTTTTGATCCAATGGTCAGATTTACTCCAACGGTAATATTACCGTTGAAGTACCGTTGGAGACTGAAAAATTACCCTTTTGTTCCCTAACGGCTAGTTTTACCCATTTTCCTATAAATACCCCATAAAAACATTTTTTTCTATCATTTCTTCACTTCAAACACTCATTTCTCTCCCCCAAACTCTCTCAACTATTAAAATTTCTCTCCATACTCTCAAATTACTCCCACTCTAATTTTTTCCCCAAAATTATGGATCACAACAATGAAAATACTCAATCCTCCCAACAAAATAACCCATCAAATTTTGCCAACTACCGATATTCTGAAAATAATCCATCAAATTTTTCCTCTTTCACAAACTATCAATTCAATC
>CAODLS011508642.1:0-11161 GCA_948243855.1 Flueggea neowawraea
TTGTGGACGAAATTATTGTCCCGAAAGATATTTTATGGACTAAATAATTTGTCCACAATCATCATTTTTATGCACGAGATGTTGCGTCCCCAATACGTGAGAGCAATTATGGACGAAAATATTTTGTCCCAAAATGATCGCGAAATATCTATCTTTGCAAACATTTGTGGACAAATTCATCCTTCAAGGACGAACGAATCTCATTTTAGGGACATCAGATATCGTCCCTGAAAGATAACTTACAGCAAATGAACTTATCTTTCGTCCCGAAAAAACTAACATTTAAGGACGAAACAGTTTTTTCGTCCTTGAAGACTTTTACAGACGCGTCCTTAGAGACGACAATTTTTGCGTCCCTAAAAACAATTAGGGACAAAAATCCATTCTTTAGGGATGAAACCTGTCATACCCAAAAATGTTATTTCTTGTAGTGAATCAGAATTTTTCTTCAAGTTCTACAGACTAGTGCCCTTATTATTGCCTGTTGGATAGTTGATACGCTTGTGTCGTGTAACGTGAGCATTGTTTGAAGTTTTATTTCTTGAAAAAGAAAAGAGGAATTCACTAATAAAAAAGCTTTATTTGATCACGTTTATCTATGATCTAGCTATTATATACCATTCATAAACTGGTGTCGTTATAAGAAAATGTTGAAATAGTTATGGAATTTTAGTTGCAGATTTTGTCCAGAGTCATATTGCTGCGAATTAGCTATAAATCATTGGCCAACTTTAGGATTTATATGTTTTGTATTTTTTGTAATTGTTGATAATGATTAAATAGTAAAAAATAGAGATGATAATAAGTCTTTTAATAAATTTAGATATAAACAGACAGATAATGTTATAGCTTGTTAAACAATTCCGTGCTTAATAAATTCATAGCTAACGTCGGCGCAAAAATCACCCGTGTTTAATTTAAGATAAAGAATTCGTGCCCCTCTTATTATTTGTTTAGCAATTGATTATTTGTTGAGAAGTCATAACATCATCTGTACCTTGTTATCTAAGCTAACACATTGTTGCCCTCTTCTACACTTATTTCTAAGCTTCTCTCAAATCAAAATTTATCTTCACCCAAACATTTCATATTTTAATATACTATAATTCTAAAAACATATCAGAATCAATGGTTCAATTGAGACAGAGATGAGAACGAAAATATGGTGGTGGTTTAGGGAGAATATGGTGATTCAATGGTTCAACATGGGACAAGGATGAGTACACAAACATCCTAGTGGTCTAGGGCGAATATGATAGTTCAATGGTTCGAAATGCGACCAGGATGAGTAAAAGAAAAAAATACAGTCGAAATTTACACAAATACGACGAATTGTTAAATATTAAGTGTGAATGAAGAAAGCGTATTCAATTATTGATTTCCTTTTTTCTTTCTTTTCTTTTTTTTTTTTGTTTTTGTCAAATTGGATCACTCATATTGCACTGGGAATGCAAATCTTTAATTCCTCTGGTGGTATAAAAGAGTGAAAGGTCATATGCCATATTCAGTTTACTATTCAAAATTAACTTAGATTCACTCTCCATTAATGAGTTCACCCTCCAAATTTGTTAGTTTTGTGCATTTGTGCAAAAAAATTGGATTGATAATCGAATCATAAAAATCTCATTGATTTGAATGTACAAATCGATTTGATTCGATTTTTTATTTACTTATCTGTATTATAATTTTTAAATCACATCAGAAGCAAGTTAAGGTGTCGTTTGAAATTCCATTTAAGGTGGTAATCATGTAGGAGAAATTATATTATATGATCATAATCATTCTAGTCGAATATCTATTATATCGAAAAACAAAATTATACAAATCTTTTTTAAGTGAACTCTTTGAAATCGATTTCTATATATGGTGAATTAGCGGTAAATGACAAATATAGATTGTAAATAGACAAATTACACAGTTAAAAAACAAAAAAAAAAAGACATTTTTTTGGAAAATTATAATATATTAATATGTTATATGCTATGTATATTAAAATTAAACATTCCCGTGTATTTTTTTTTTAACTATGACATTTCCATGCAGTTAATATTACCTAAAATAAGAATTTCCAAATAGTAATTTCTCATGTAGAAGAATTAGATAAGAATTTGTCTCCACTGTTAAATAACAGTAATTGATTCTTGATTTAAGCTGTGTTTGCTGATGTGATTGAATGCTCAGATTTACATCAATGTGATTTTAGAAATTATTTGAGACTCATTGACAAAACCACTGTGGCTGTAACAAACAAATCCGCTACAAATTTTGTTACCAAACAAATCCTTTATAATATATTTTAAATTTTAATTGTAGAAATATTTTGTTTCTTACTTAATTATGAAACTAAGTTTATAAAACAAGAGTAATGAAGTTTATGAAATGAAATTTAAAAGAATAATCTCTTTTGCTTTTTTGTTGAGGTCACCAATTCATGTCAAACCTTAAATGGTAATTATTTAGTTAATTTTTTCCTAAACAAAAAAAATCATAAATTTGTCCCTTTTTGTCTGGTCAAACTCTTGTATTCTCATTTTCTTTGTTGATTAATTATGTATTGTTTTGTAAATGTGAAACTATGGACGTGGATATGATAAATTAATTAAGAAATGAAATATAATGGGATGCTTAGTCTTGCTTACATATATGTGCCTGAGTTCTTCTAGACAATGTTTATACAAAATCAGAGTATTTTGACTGTATGTTGGAGCCAACATCTTCTACCTTTTAGTCATGCAAATCTTTCCACCTAAATTCGCTGGCCAACTTGCATTATGTATATTCTTATTAACTTATATAGTAAAACTAGATAAGATAATTTGATTCTTCTCCTTTGTTTTCGTTAAATTCTCATCAAGAAGGATTTCTTTTCACTTTTCTCGTCTTGGAGATAGTTGCATGTATTTTTTTAAATAGAAATTCATTAATAATTAAGATTCCAAATATAATCTCTAATAGGAAAAATCTAAAATAAAATCGATTTGCCTAATTAAAGTAAACTGATTTGCAGATGCTATTTGTCACGACTCGTTTTCGGACCATAACCGGCGTACAAGACGAACCGAGCCAGAGGCCGGGTCTATCTCGCACAAGTCTCAAAGTATAAAACTTCTACCCAACTTATTTATTTATTCAAAACATTTAATGAATATAAAAACATTTATATATATATATATAAAACAATATATGTTTAACAAAATAATATCGGTGTAAATATAAAATCGTTATAAGTAAAGTAAATCTCCAAAATACAAAATAGTAGCCCAGTAACCCAACAACAAGCCGATGTGGAGCTCTAATAACGGAAACAAAAGTAGAGCCCGAATGAGGGACACTCACTACTATCAAAAATGCATCACTGCTATCGAAATATCGAACAGTTGTCGAGCATCAAAAGTATCACCTATAAAATAGGTTCAACATAGACAAAAGGAGAAAAAGGGGTAAGAATCTCTAGTAAGGAAATAAAACTCTAAATTGGCTCCATGCCTCAAAAACTATTTTGAAAATAGTTTTAAAAAAATACTGCATACGTGTATACGTAAAATACCATACAGTATACACACTACATATATAGAAATTTTCAGAAAAAATGTTTGACCAAAATGTTTGCATACAGAGCATATAACATGCAGTCAGACAGTATCAGAAGTGTGTGTGTGTGTGTATATACACATATATATACACACACACACACATATATATATATTAGAGTCAAATTAAGGGGCTAAAACAGACAAAATCAGAGTGTGGACTTGCCACCAAACAAAATATAGCATGTATCTGGCCGGATACATGGTCACCCCTTTACTTTGGTAACTAGGGTCTTGTCAGAACATTGATATACTAAAAGTTACGTACCCCATAGTTAGATGTCCCATATCAGAATATTATATGCGAATAATATTTACAGACAACCATGCAGATTAGAATTTAGTCATTTATATATATATATATATATATCAGATATCATAACAAAGATTGGTTATTAATAATCATATAAGCCCGATTATTAATTAGACAAATAATTATTAGTCCGTTTTTAGATCATAGCCAGACACAGTAAAAACTATACAGAGTTTGAAGACACAGCCTATGTGTCTAAAACTGTCATTTCACTCACCTGGTATCCGATGCTAAGGATCCAGTCAAACACCACTAGCAGGTGGTTGATCGTGCTGGCAGGAACAGAAAGCTAAAATAGATACAGACACAATAATTATCAAAAAGAAATATTGGTACTGTGGTGGTACCGAATGCATGATATGCAAATGCAGGTGCAGACACTCGTCCGACTACGAAAAATCTATTTCGGTCGAAGATCTAATTCAGAAACCCCGAAATTTGTAATCTACGCGAAAATACAGTCGGTCCCCAACTTTTCTAAAATTACAAATCTTAACCTCAACTTTCTTGAAATTACAAATCTAAACCCTTATTTTCAAAAATTACGAATATGTCATAGCTTTCAGAAAAAATTACAAATCTAACACGAACTTTTCAGAAATTCACAAAACTAGCTAACCACAAAGTTATTATCTCGAAAATATCAAAATCACGTTTCGATCAATATCCGATGTTCCAATTGGTCAACATTGCCTCAAAACAATCTCAAAACCATAAATCAATTAACAATTCCATCAAACAAACTCAAAATTGTCTCAAAAATATCAAAATCGAACCTAACCCTAGTTTCTCCAAAAACTCATCAAATCTCTTTATTCAATGCTTGAATCATGTTCATTCAAGTCCCCTCTAACCTATTCTAACATTCTCTAACCTTATTACAACATAAATTATCCAAAAATTGGAACCCTAGAGAAATTCAGTCAAAAAGAGAAATCTGAAAATCAAGGCATGAAAATGAGTTAAACACCAAGAAAAAGATGTAATCGTACCTTAGAAAATGATTAGGAATGATGGGGAAACAATGAGGAAGGGTTTCAGACGATTTGAGAGAGATTTGGGTGGAAAATGGAGTGAAAATGACGAAAGGGTCGGGTTTTGAATGCTATAAAGAGTTGCCGATCAAAACGCACCGTTTTAGCAATTTCAAAGGCAACGTACGTCATTTCATGAATAACTTACGTCTTGGACCATCACAAAGTATGTCCCCAAAGTCAAGACGTACGTCGTATAGTTTCCAGTAGCATCGGATTGCAGAAAACACATCACGACATACGTCGAAGATTGACAACGTATATTGATCATCTACGCCCCAAGATAACATACGTCTTGTATAAGTACAACGTACGTCTTGACATCCAGGAAACATATGCCTTCAGAAATCGCAACGTATGCCTTGACATCTAGGAAACGTACGTCTTCAAAAATCACAACGTACGTATTCAGTACTTCAGTTCCCATACTTGATGTCTCTCACTTCCAACATGCTTCGGACCATTTCGGAGGCTTAACAACACTCAACCATGCATATAAATCATCATAAAACACCTTCAAACACTTAATCAACATCATCAAACACTAAAACAATGGCAAAATCATCCAAGAACTGAATCGGAGTTAAACGGAAAGTTACAGAAAATCCTATCGAAATCCAACGGGGTATTACACTACTATTCGAACTTTAACTTTACTAGGAAAACATTGTTATAAACTGTTGCTTTATAAACTTCTAAAACATAGTAGCGCATCAACAATTGAATTGACTCATAATAGAATATAAAATTTCCAACAAATGAAGACAAGCCCATACATCCAACAAAGGAAAACAAACCTACACTTCCAACAAGGGAGAAAAGTCACAATTAAAAAAAATCTAAAACAAAATTAAAAAAAAAAAAACTAAAAGCACCAACCCAACAGCAACAAACACAACTCCACCCGTAAAGTAAGTGGTAGTAGTGATGATATGAAGACATCCAGAGTAGAAGCGCCAACTCATGTCTGAGATGGAGGGTGGCAACAATGGAGATCGTGGCGACTACAGTAGGGAGGAACAGTCTATTTAGATTTAAATCAAGGGGAAAAAAATTATGTTCAATGGGTCTTTATTTATTAAAAAACGAAAGAAAAACATTAAGAGAAAGAGAATAGTACCATCGGTAGAAGACTACTAACCGCACCCAAGAGAGTGGCACTAGTTTTTTTCTTTTGCTAGTTTTTTTCATCAAAATCAAATTTCTAAACATTTAGTATACGAAATGATTTCAAATATCAATGTTTTGTTATACTAGCTAGCATTCTAATCTTAAGCAGTTACGATTAAAAGCATATGTTTAAATCCAAAAGGAATTATTAAAAAATGTATTTTGTAAAGTCATTTTATTTTATTTTCTAAGCAAATATCGAACTCTCAATTATTTACTGTTGGAAACTAACTCTAGTATTCAAAATAATAGTTAACTGTTCCAAAAAAATTGGTTTAAACTGTTCAAATATGGCAATCTCACTACTTATTTATCAAAGAAAAAAAAACAATGTTCTACTATTCATTATCTTGGCCCAAGCCCAAAAGAAATCATGTAAAATAATAGAATTTTATAATGGTTTCAATGTTTCAACAGGTTCACTTGGAATTGTTTGGAATTGTCACAAATGACAGTCCCTAATAACATCAACAACTTCTAAATATGACTCTAAATATGATTCTTAATATTTGCAGCGTTTGTTTTCTGTATCCTTTAGTACAGTTAAATGAGCTGGAGAAGGTTAGAGATCAGCAGAGTTTGGCATGTTTTCTGCTAGAAAAATTTGCAAGATTAATATTCGAGTCCCGAATTTCAAGGTTGATGTTTATTATTACTTCTTAATTGTGATTACAGATCATGCCTGGGAAATTCAGACCATCTGATTGAACTTCTAAAATGAGTCGCAGAACACAAAGACTCTGCAGATCATATTTTAATTTTACCATTTCTTGACCTGCAAACCTCTGGACAATATATGAACTGTACTTTGACTAGTTAAGATTCGAAATGTTGAGGTTAACACCAACATGTCTGTGGAAATCATGGAGATTTCACCACAAAGCTGTAGCAATTAAAAACTTTAAAAATATTTATAGAGAGAACCAAGTTAAAACTTGTATGGTTTCTTGCAGACAGGTTTTAGACAAACGTGTAAATTATATATCGACCATTTTGACCACAGACGTTAAAGACCATCTAGATTACAGTCAAGAAGGGGACAGCTTTTCCCATTCATAACGTACAAAATCATTGAGACATTTTCAAAAATTTCCAGCAGGTCCCTTCTGGAACTGCTAACTATAACAATCGGTTAAGACATACTTCACATGCTGTTTATCGTTCATTTATGTCAGACTTTCCGTATATCGATACAGGATCACACACTCAAATCTACAATATAATACATCGTTACTAATAAAATGTTGGTCCAATGTTAATAAACCAATCGAATTATAGCAAATTTTACCCATCGAAGAATAGGATTCAAATTTTAAATATACACTGTTTAAAAAAGGAAAAACTGTTAACACTCTAACACACTAATTAGGTATTTGCGTGTTTGGCATAGTCTACACAATTTGAATATAAAACATGAGTGAAATAGTTGGATCATTAGTTAATACCTCGAAGCGTGAGTGAAATAGTTGGATCATTAGTTGATACCTCGAAAACCAATAATTTTGTAACATGTATTCAAGCCAGGGTACAAGGAAAATGCAACCTTAAAAATTAGGGTAATTAACTATTTAGTCCCTGAGATATAGCGTAACCTACATGTACATACTTGTCGTTTGAAAACCCTAATAGCCAATCCATCAGTTTTAATCCAACAAATTCGACCCTAGTAGTCAATCCATCAATTTTAATTCAATCCAACAAATTCGTCCCTCTATTAGCATTCCATTAGCATTCCATTAAAAATATCTGATGTGTCAATAATTTCTTAGAAAGAAAATTTGTAAGAGACAAAAAACCCTCCTTCCTACCCATTCCTCATATTGTCTTCTTTTTTTGTAACTAACCAAGGTCCTTCCCTTCATCTTCTTCTTGAAAGACCACCTTCCAAAAATCAAAACCCACCTCGTCTCTGCTCCATCACCACCACAATTACTGGTAAAAAAGACAACGAAAAATCATCACCACAATCACTGGAAAATAACTGGGCAAGTCGCAAGAGCATCATATCATTTATATTTAGTTTCTCAAGCTTCAATGATTCAACATTATCAAACACCCTTCATCTTTAGCATCACAAAATTTCTTCTCAAATAATTTTGAGAACAATAAAATAAAAGATATTAATCTTGAAAAAAAATATATTGAAAGGACCTATTTCTCTCTTTTGTTGAATTCTAATCCAACAAGGAAAAAACCTAAAGTTTAAAACACAAAAGACAAAACTCCTTTTATCTTTTTGGTTGTCCATGGAAGCAAACAAAAATTTGTTGCCTTTATTAATGTAACAAAATAAAAACAACAATATAAAATAAAAGATTGAGTAAAGGGAAGCAAAGCCAAAATTTCATAAACCACTCTAAAACTTTGAAAAGCAAGTTGTAGTTCAAGTTTTACATAACACAAAAATTTTAAAGCATGTCCAACTAAAGTTATGCTCTTAACAAAAATAACTCTTAGTTTACAAACTTAGTTACACAGCAAGGAGATAGCTAATGGAGGATATGGGGTCCAAAGACAAAAGAAAGATTTAGACTTAGTTGACTAGATGTAAGCCAGAAGCAATAATCAAGTTGGTTTGATTTGTTGAATTTAATTCATTTTATGAAAGAGAAGGGTTTTTTCTAAGAAAGAGGAAGATGAGTTCGGGTGGTAGCTGGTAGAAAGGAGTATCAAATGAGGAGTTAATAAAAGAGAGTATACATGTATATTCAATAATTTTCTAACACCGCGGTGAATTTAACCCCAGGTACTAACTACTTGGATTTTTAAAATACAGGGATGCAAATGTAGATTTAGAGCTGCAATTGAACCGAGCCGAGCTTTGAGGTATTCAAGCTCGACTTGGCTCAACTCTAAAGTGACTGAGCTCGAGCTTCTTAAGACGTTCGAGCTCAGCTAGAAATAGGAAGGATGAGCTCACAAGCCGCTCGAGCTCGGCTCGCAAGAAGCTCGTTTAATTAGAGCTCAAACTCGACTCAATTAAAGGCTCGGTTAATGAGAGCTCGAGCTCGGCTCGCGAGAAGCTCAGTTAGTGAGAGCTCGAGATCGGCTCGATTATAAGCTCAACTCAAGCTTGTCATCATTATTACCCAAGCTCGACTCGAAGCTCATTTGATATAAGCTCGTATGACCTCGATAAGGAACAAAACTCGATTTTGTCTAAACTCGAACTGAGCTCGAGATCAAGCTCCTCATTAAAAATTTACAAATGAAATAATTTGTTTAGTTTCTAATTAATTAAGGATACTCTAAAGACAACAAACATCATCAATATGTAAAATTATACGAACCAACAATCTCATAATATAAATCTTGATAAAACAAAACATAATCAAGTAGCTCTTGATCTTCCATGAATCAGCATTTGCAATTTGTGATCACCTCCCAAAATATCAATCTGACAATTTCAAATATAAAAAATTAAACAAGATAAACAACTTTAAACAATAAAAGTTTTATTCAATTTAATCTTACCAATCTAAGAATGGATTTAAGAAAGCAAAAATTCAACCAACTAAACCTCCTCTTCCTTGCCTTTCCCTACAAAACAAAATCATAAAATTTAAAAAATTGATAAAGTAGTAATAAAAACAATAGACATTACGAAAATTTTGCATACACTTACTTGTTTTTTGTTGAGACCATAACGTGATTTAATCTAATCAGCTCCGCATATTAACATTTCAACAGTATCAGTACCTAGAGATGCTTGATGTGGAACAATCACTCTACTGCCAGCACTAAAGGCACATTCTAAAGCCACCGAAGTAATAGGAATAGACAAAATGTTACAAGCCATTCGTGACAAAATACGACATTTGTTCCTATTTTCTTTCCACTATGACAAGCCATCAAATGGAGGATCAACTGCAGGGTTATGAATAACAACACCATCCTCCAAATACAATTCCAACTCAGATTTGGTTATTTCAGCACAAACTTGTTATATAATTGTAATAACCACATAAGTCAATATCAATAGAGTCCAAACTAAGAACAACTGTAGAGTTACTATTTATTGATTGGTTTCCAGAGATGTTTGATTCGTGAGCCTCAAAATGTTCTTCATACAATTTATACAAAACATCAAGAACTTCTTCCTCATGATCAGATGCCTCAAAAGAAGGGTATAATTCCTTAAAAGTATATTTAATCAACTTCATTTTAAATCTAGCATCCATAACTGAAGCAATGGCAACAAACAAATTGTTATCTCCCTAATACTTGCCAAATTTTTCTTTCATCTTTTCAACCATCTGCCTTATAAAATCATTAGAACTATTCCATGCATTATCCAACAAATTTTTCTTTCATCTTTTCAACCATCTGCCTCATAAAATTATTAGCAGTTGGATACTCACTACCTGAAATTATATTAGTGATTCTATCATAGTTCGAAGGAAGGAGCAAACAATTTCATCTTTTTTTTCCAGTCATCCTCTGAAGGCAAGAAATTGTAAGAATCATCTCGTTGCTTATACCGAAGAAAAACACTCTTATACTCCAAAGCAACAGATAACATCACATAGGTAGAATTCCATCTAGTTCTATAATCTAAAACAAGTTTCTTTTTGGGCAATTTCAATTGTTTAGCAATCTCACTAAATGTATGCAATCAAGATACAGACTTCCCAATGTATTTCACACTTTCACGAATATTATGAATAATGTCACCAATTTCACTCAAGCCACATTGCACCAAAATATTCAAAATATGAACACAACATCTAACGTGAAAAAACTTGCCATCTAAAGGAAGTTTATTGATTGGTTTCAAGTTTGCTTGAAGGAACTCTAGAGCAACATCATTATATGAAGCATTATCTACCGTAACTGTCCACACCTTGCTCTTAATTCCCCATTCAACAAAACATTTTTCAATGCATCACAAATAACAATGTCTGTGTGTGGAGAAGGGATATCAACAAAGTTCAATATACATTTATGCAATGCAAAATTCCCATTAACAAAATGGCAAGTAACAACCATGTATTGTATATTCTGATCAGATCTCCATTAATCAGTGGTGATACTAACTCTATTCGCACTCTTCA
>CAODLS011508907.1:0-16483 GCA_948243855.1 Flueggea neowawraea
GTGGTACTGTTGCCACATGTCGAATAATCATTGGACCATGTAAGTTGAGGTTGCTTTCAGTGTGCCACGTGGCTCCCAATCATTGGTCCACATTTCAGTCAAAGTTGACTGAGTCAACTTTGATTGGCCAACAGAGACACATGTCGCTTTCTGAGTTATCCGTATGTTTTTCTCCAATCAATAGAAACACGCCACACGTGCTATGTAGTGTGTTCTGATTGGTCTACGTTCAGCCAATGAGAATGTGCCACATGGCTTATTGGATCAGATGAAACAAATTCATCTGTAAGCTTCTCACACAGTATTTTCTGATCGAATTTTCATCGTTTTGACCACCTTCCCGATGGAATTTCACTATGAAACTTGGGCAAGTTATGTTTTCAAGGTCGCTGATCTCAAATATTTTATCAAAATTTTGAAATTCCAACTTTCAGATTTTGGCTTCAGACGGACTTGAACAAAAAATCGTGTTGGAAACAAAAAGTCGAATGCAATAAAAATACAGTAGGCATCCTAGATAGAGACCAACAATATTTTTGAATCAAACTCAAAAAATCCATGCTGGCTCTTATACCAATGATGGAATCGGGTACTAGTTTAACTAATAAACAATATAGTAAATAGGTGGTTCTAGTTACGTACCTCGATTCCGGAGAAAGTATAGTAGCAGACAGTAGCTGCAGGACCAGGTTTCGATGCTGGACTTGCGAGAAAACCACGGTCGGATAGTCGACGGGAGTGCTCGACTGTTTCGCAGTCTAGATGCCACATAGATCGAGATCATCGACTGATGATCATGGTGCAAAGAGATGGAGGGAAGGATGAGTGAAGGGAGAAACATTTTTCTCCTTCTCTCCTTTTCTCTTTTCTTTTCTTTTCTCCTCCTTTTTTTTCCTTCTCTTTTTTATCTTCTTTTTTCCTCTCCTTTCTTCTCCTCCTCCTCCTCCATATATATAGGCAATCAAATAGGCCCCTTATGGGCCTTATGGGTTCTTGGGCCTTTATGGACCCAAGTCAATTGGGCTTACCAATTGGTCTCAGTTTACGGTCCCAGTTCACACCTTGACCGACCGGTTCGGTTCACCCGTCATAGGCAGACCACTTTTTCTAACACTAATAAAAGTCAAAGATCTTTACCACATTATTTGGTTTCTACATTAATTGAGAATCAATGTACAATGTAGCTAGACCTTGAGACTTGCTTACCATTAATATGTTGCCCGCATTATCTCTGATACTAGGTTATCTTCAACTGTTTCGATACTCAACACTTTTGCATCAAACTAGCAATAACATGGAATATGAATTTAATCAGTACATTTGTGATATATAAAATCATAATCTAACAAAATTCTATTATTAAATATTATAAATATCACTAATAATTATATAAGCTTATTGTTATTCTTATACACAACATATAAAATGTTAAAATTTAAAAGAATTATCTTTCTTTTCCAAAAATATCATGATAAATATTTTGTTATTTTCTTTTTATAAGATGTTGATATAGTAAATAAAAAAATGTAATATATTGTACATAAAAATATCAATAAAACTTTTATCTATTATCGAAATATTAACGATGCCTAGCTCTGTTGAAACAGCAATGGTGCCAGCCGCCACGCATAAATGAAGGCTGTAGAAAATTGGACCACGACGTGCATGTTATCACTATTGAGGAAGGTGAAGGAAATTATGGAGCTGAAAATTGATGGATCCATGTATTGTGTGCATAGGAATACCACAACACCTGTTTGATCTAATTAATGTTTGAAAATTTTCGACACTCAATTAAAAAAATATATAAAATGAGGGCAAGCATGCACATTTCCCAGCTATATTGCACTATAAACATATATAGACTCATATAATTGACCTTTTCTAAAATTTGCTATTGCAACCATACAAGTCTTTTTCAGGCGACATCTCACATGTAAATCTAAAGGACGACGTTTCAATATTGAATTATTGCATCGCCTACAACTTTGCATCCATTTACTTCAAACTATCATAGTGAATTTACCCGCGGTAAACACTTCAAAAAAATGACGAAAGTGCGACAAACATATATTCGTCGCAAAAACCATGTCGCAAAAATTACGTTGAGACAAAGTTCGTCGCGACAGGTCAACATTTCGTCGCAATGTTGGAGATAAGTCAACCAACAATTTTGTGACGAATTGGACACAACATTATCGCAAAATGTTGCGACCAATTCGTCGCAAACTGGACGACCAGTTGGACGCGTTAACAGTTTTAAAGCATGGTGTTTAAAACAAGTTCTACAAAAGCAATAAGAATTAATTTAACAAAAAAGTTTTATTCTTTTAATGTTTAGTCGATTTTTGTTTCATAAATCGAAATTTTATTAAGAACTAAATTACGAAAGTAGTAATTTAGTAAACAAAGAAAAATCAGTTTTCGCCGCTTAAGATTACGACATCAATACATTGAGAAAATCTTGCTTAAATGAAAGTACAATCAAGTATTACACCAAATCGCGGACATTCATTGTCCGAATATGGGAAGCTACTGTCATGACATTAATCTAAAATACTACTTGACTAACACATCGATGAGCAAGGTCTTCTGCACAAGTTGCCAATCCTGAGAATGTTCTGCAATTCGTTGCTTTCCACAATTTCCACACAAGAACTTGCCACGGAGCACGGAAGAAGTGAAGTTGCAACTTTCCATTATTGAACAAACTGATTAGAAATGTCCGAACAAATCATTACCCTAACTGTTACATCATATGTTCTAACAATTTTCATTATTGTTTATGAGATTTCGTTGTATTTATCACAACCGACTTTTCATATAAATTTTTATTTGATGTGCTAAATTAATAGTATTGTTTAAATAAAAATAAGGAATATCCATTCAAATCCAACCTTTTTGTTCGTTATACAAATTATATACATGACAATAATGTATATGATAGAGGTTCATAATTTTAATTATGTTGTCTGATTTTGAGATGCGACGATGTTGTACGATTACACAGTGCCACTTGGTCCAATATTTGTTGACTTGATATTTGAATATCTGGAACAGTATGAAGTGGATAAGCACCATCAACTTCTTGTGGGAAATCTTCTTTCTACGGCATTGCATTCCATACAACTTGTCGCATGCTTTTGGTTTTCTGAAAGTTATGCATCGAAGTAAGAAAACAAGTAATCTACTATATTTATAGTTATCAAATTTCTTTTTGATGACTATAAATAGTATATACGAATATGTTCAAACATTCAAATATGTTTGTAGGTGAATTTTTTCCATTCCCATACGCATTTTAAACAACTTCATGCTTTGAAATTTTGGAGAGCCAACGAAGAGAATGCTTTTTTTTTTCACACGCCACGCATAAGGAAATAGATCGAACTTAAGAAAAAAAGTTCTCTTAATTCAATTAAGAAAAAAACAACAGAAGACATGTGATTTTGAGATATAAGTTTAAACAATCACAGTGTGTTGCAAGTTTTTTTATACATATAAGAAGAATTAAATCCTGAATATCTTAAAGTTGATATAATGCACACATACATTCAACCATTTGAGCTAATCAATCAAAGTGTCAACGTGTGCATGTTACGAGAGCAAAATTCCGACACAATTGAAGGAATATGAGAAGGATCGAGAAGGAATGTACTGACCATTAAATGTGTTCAAAAAAACGAGGGGACAATATGTAATACTCATAAACGTTTGCTAGTGAAAGAAAAAGCTCATGTATGAGCCCTAAGATGCCACATAGCTCTGGTATTTAATGTTGTCCATGGATTCAAGAACATCAGTACTAGTCTCAGTATAGCATTTATGATCAAACCTTAGTGGTTCCAAATTCTTCATGGATCGATCCATCAGTTGACCTAATTTTATCTCGTGTTCTCACCCTACACCTCCACGCGTTTGTGCTACCACCCCATTTTTAGCAAGTACAACTTTTGTGATTTTCCCGGAAAATTCTGCGTTTTGAGAATGTCCCTACTATTGGAGGACCCTTACAGCTTTTTGGACATTGACATTTAGGGCAAAAATAGGGCATGCTTGTTTGATTCATAATAATTGATTGAATCATGCTTCTCCTATATAGCCTTTTTTAAATTAATTCTCCTATATATAGCTATGTGGTCTATAGTAATTTAGCAAGGGTTAGGTACTTTTTTCTTCATCCTTTTGTTGGCCAGTACGTACTAGTTTTATAGATTCTGGTCTAGAATCTATATATATATATATACATATATATCAAATAAATAAAAAAATTATAAATAGGATCGTGTAATTCGGTTCTTTGAGATTTTGAATGTGGGTAAGAAACGTCTACTAATTATTTTTTGCATGAATTTTTTTGTGTTTCAACTAATTTATTTAACTGCAGAAGTTAGTTCTCGAGACGTTTAATATCTATTTAATCCAACATTTTAGCGATTTAGCGACTTATCGATTATTCATTTCTATTATTTTACTGTTCTAATAGTTGTATTTAAAAAAAATACTATCAGCTAAAGTAATATTAAACGAATTATAGACTTCAAAAATCCAGCTATGATACTCAAGTTAATGCAAAGTTTAAATGCTGAAACTTTATCTAATGCTAGAAGAGAGGAAAACCTAACTATAGTTAGAAGTGAGTTTTTGTAGTAAAGTTGTAAAAATCGAAGTTTTCGCAGTAAAGTGGTAAAAATCGAAGTGTACATTAAAGTAAATCTGATCCTTTTAAAGTGGAAAATGCAGGACAAAAGAGAATGAAGGTCAATTATTTTCGGTAGATATATATATATATATGTTTGAAATAGTAACAAGAAAGCAAATTACATGGCGAAAGATTTCATTGAAGTAGACTTACACTATGTTTGGATTAAATCAATTCCACAAAATTTTGTGGAACTTATTTTTAATTCTACATTTTTGTATTTGAAAGATAAAAAAATTCATTTCAATTCTAAAAATTAAATTCTATGGAATTCAACATAACTACTAATTCTTATCAAAATAGGTAAAATTTTCAAATGAATTCCACAAAATTGTAGAGACATATTTTATATACCAAAATTACCCATTATCTTTATCACTTATACTAAAATTATCCCTCCTTTTTATCTAAACCTAAAACTCATGCTGCACACTCTTCTTTTTCCTACCTTCTTCAGTTTCATCCTCCAAAATCTCCACCAGGTTTCGTTCGTCATTGTCTCGGCTGTCGCTTCACGCCTACATCATTAAGAAACTGTTTTTAAAAGGGTATATTAGGAAATAGATTGAAATGAATTTTCAATTCTTGATTTGTTCTAAACATGATTATGAAAAATTCAATTGAATTTCATATTTTAAATAATAACATACCAAACAAGATAATTCATTTGCAAATGAATTTTATGTGGAATTCATTTGTAAATGAATTCTAAATTTTGGATTCAGTTTTAAAAAATAATAAAATTTTCAATTTTAATGGTAGTTTTTGATGAATAAAAGGTGCTAATATGCATTTACATATGTACATATATAGATGTGTAGTTGGTGGGAATCATCGGCTACAAGTTGATGGCATGTGCCCCAATAATGGCAACCACTCAACCACCAACCTATAATATTGCAAATTAATCCTCACTTTCTCCACTCACCCTTATACTTTCTCCATCATTTACTTGTATAGCTTTTAATTATCTCTCTTAGTAGAAAACACGTGAATTTACCTGATTTTCATCGCAATTATATGTAGTTTAATAATGAATTTGCTAGACAGCGTGAAAAAACAAACAAAGATACTAATAGTTATTTATAATAATTTTAATCATATTTAATTAGTCGTTAGTGCTTTTGTAATTAAAATATGATATGAGAGGTGATTGACACTCGACATGTATTATCTACCTAGTGCTTATGATAATCAATTCATAAATTATCATAATCATTTGTTTTTTTCCTTAACAAATAAGACAGTCATGATGTTTACTTTATTTGTATAATTTTTATGTTTAAACATATCTAACATTGATATATAACATTCTTTGATTTTTTTCAGATCAGATCTTCAATTTCAAAACCAGTACTTGTTAACTTTGTTGACTAAACATGTGTTCTATATAATATTAATTAGAAAGACAATATCAATTAATTTATTAATAAGAATGAAGTTATTGTTGGGTGAGTTGATGCGTTGGTTTTGTTTGGACATGTGAGGATGAGGCCAAGAAATTTGGTGAAGGCCCATCATTGGTTGCTGTCGTTATGTGGAGATTCATAGTTCCATAGCCTACAATTCCATTGCTTGGACTTGGTGTGGCCACTTAGGAATGTTTCATTCTAATTAAGCATCAGCTAGCTCATCATTATACCTTGACTATTGCTTAATGCTTCTCAAATTAATATATAAATAATGAACGTTGTAATTGTAAAAAAATTGGTACGCCCATGACAAGTAGATTGGTTCGAGTTTGGTTCGGTTAAAACTTAGTTGTCTTGTTCATGGATCCAAATCAATTAGGTCAAGTCCTAATTGAATAAGTAACATATGGACTCTACATGTGTTGTAGAAGAGACCATCTAGCACAACTATAAAATGTGGCATTTAAATCCTAATTAGAGTTAGACGTCATATGAATTGTAGCCACCAAAAATACACTACACACATCCTCTTCTCTCCCTAGGGAGCAAGTGAGGCCATTGGCCTCCATAGCTAAGAAGAAGGTTGTTTTCCTTCGTCCACTCACGATTTTTGTATTCGTGTGGATCTTCATGATGCACATAGAAGACGAAATTAGTTCATGTCATTCTTGTCATTAATCAATGAAAGTGGTTTGTATGCGAGACTAGCATACAACTAGATCCGATTTTGCTTCCCCTTATATTTCCCCTACATACATCAAGGTTAATAACTTGAAGCATTTGTTGATTTTCAATTGGCTTGATTATTAGTTTGTTGCATGTGATACCGACATTAACCAAGGAAGGTTTGGCCTGCTTATATGATTTATTTTAAAATCATCAAAATATAAACCACAACCATAAAGAGATTTACATTCGTAATTGTGAAAGGAAAAGAAATGATTTTTCCCAGTTACTATCTCCATAATCTCTATTGTTATGACACTTAATTAGTATAATTTAAATATCTTACTCCAAAAAATAGTTTCAAGGATGTAATTGGTGTGATTAAAGTCTCCAGTTTGATCTTAATTGGCACAGATTTTACCGACGCATAAACTTTGTACATATAATGCTATTATTCTCACATCAACTAGGAGATGAGGGGAAGGATAATCTATAAGCGTCATTTTCCTCATCCTGCTGAAGTACTTTATAATGGTAAAACCATACGGGCTTAAACCCCAAAACTAACAACACCTCAAACAATTGTCAGGGACACAATCTACATCAACATAATTAGACATCTGCTGGATAAACCAGTGAAATAATGTAGACTCTCAAACTATATAAAAACATGTAAGCTTAGTATCCAAAATTACATTGTGGTCCATTATATTTACATTTATTCAGTATAGGATTCTATTCTATCAAGAAATTTATCTGACAATAAAAAAATATATTTTTGATTTGGTCTTGCTTCGATTTGATCTGATAATTGCAGGAACAACCTTTCATTATCGAGATACAACATTTTCTTTTTCAAAATTATAGAAATTTATAATTTTTATGTAATGAACCAACTAAAATTATTAATTAATTTTGAATTAAAAAATACATACTCTAATAAAAAAATACAACACCTTAATAAGAAAGATAGCATGAGTTCTGCGGTTTTTTGGTAAAAAAATTATTGAATTTGATCAGAGTATTGGGGGGATCCTTCCTCCACTATGGGATTGATACGGAGGAATTTCTCTGGTGGATTTTATTGAATCATGTGGTTGGTGTGGTGGAGTTTGGCTCTGGAATGGCTTAGTGCTTCAGATGATTTGCGTGGGGATTTGGGTGATGATTTGGATTTTTCACCCGAACCTAAATCAAGTCCTAGTCTTTTAGCCATTTGTATGGGACTGAGCAATTTTCCCTTGTATACCATTTCTGATTATGTGAATGAATAAAAAGGAAAGAAAAGAAATTAAAGGGCAGCCCTGATATATCATTAAATTTGATATTTTGTCTAAATTTTATCAATGATAATGGTATTATGCAACTGTCCAAATTTTATGACCAGTTAATCAATCTGAGTCTTGGGGATATAAGTGCAGAGAAAACTTAAATTAAGTATCCAAGAATTTGTGAGTTTATTAGACTCCATTAATTAATGATGAAAAAAATCTCCATATTTGGTGATGAAAAGCAAATGTATGTACAGCAAACAAAATAATTAACCCTTGAAACTTTTAGTTGCATCATATGACTTAGCATGACAATTATTAATATTCCTTGGAGGCCTAATGGAAGCGGAGGTGGGTATTAATTGCCCAACTAGAAACAAAACAAATTTTATTTCGAAACTTTAAAGCAACTAATCTTTTATATGCCATAATCCAATCCCTTTTATTTTTATCATTTGAGTGTGGTCAAAGGCAACAACATGTGGATCTTTTCAATATATATATGAAGCATAGGGTTTTGTTTATATAGATACTTCCTCTCTCACTTAGATCTACTTGCCATGTTAACCCAAATGGCTTCTACCATCTCCTTTTATATATATATATATATATAATTCTTAATATTATCGGAGAATATTTTAATATCAATGAGTTACAAATGATTTTTTTTTTCTAAATAATTTCTTGAAATCTTATTCTTCTGGACCAAGTTTAGAAAAGAAGTTCGATGAACAAATCTTATATAATGGTTCAAGAAAACCATAGAACCAAAAATCTTAAATTTACAATAATAAAACCTATACCTTCTTATCAGAAACCTAGATTAGAAATTATGTTCTTGACATCTCGAGAAAAACACCATGAAAGATAACTCAAAGAGCTACAGTTAAGTCTCTCATAATTTTTTGCTCCAAAACATCAATTGTGTCATCTTTGTCTTACTGATAAGTAAACCTAGTGGAGAACCAAACTCCCAGCTTCTGTAAACCTCTATTTTCATTTCTTCAGCCACTTTAAAAGAAGATAAAAATAAATTTCGCTAATTTTTTTTATAAATAAAATTTAGTTGTTTGATGATGGAATTTGATTCAGTCTTCTCCGCCGCCTAGTCAACGTCGTTGAAACGCAAACTCCCCCCTTCCATCCTTTTCGATTCCTTTACAAATGAAGAATCATTTGGTAAAACTAATCGAATGCAAATTGTTTTAGCATTAAACTTAAAAAAAATGTTAAATCAACTGGTTTTTTATATCTTTTTAAAACTGATAGATTTCCTCAAATTTAAGATAGATTTCCTGCCGGAAATGAAATTCTTTTGACTGAAATTTAATTTTTCCATAATTAAGGCTGAAACTTGGTGTATATTATATTATGTATCGGCGAAAAATAATCATTGTAGTTGTGAGCCATAGTTGGGGGCCTATTGAAGAGTTTCTTTGTATTTGGGAAAAAATAAAAGCTTTTTCATGGATTGTGTTTGCCATTTCCATTATCATATAGCCATCGCTCAAAGAGAAGTTGATGATGATAATTGTGGGGGTGCCAATTCATTTGCAGAAACTTTAATCTAAGTTTATGCCTCCACCTTTTGATGCATCATGTTTCTTCTTTGTTTGATCACTAATCATAGCTTCTTTTTTTTCAAAAAAATAATTTTGTAATTAGTGCCTTTTGAAGTCATAGTTTCCTTTACCAATTCAATAGTACATGGATAATGTATTACACACACTAATTAAAGTACATTTTTTTTATAGTTACTAAATAAAGTATATATACAACCAATAAATTGTTGTCTCAGTACTCTTTTCTACAAAGAGTGTTTTTTAGAATTTTTTTGTCAAAATAAGTGACATTACAAAATAAGAAAGTTTTGAACATAATTTTTGAATATACCTTTATAATAAATAACTTACAATAAATAATTTATATTTTTTAGGAGTCATTAATAGAAATAATATAAATAAATTAATACTATAGTTAATATACTCTAATCATTTTTTTTAATATGTATGTTACAACTTTAAAAAAACACTCTGTGGAGAAGAAAGGGGTAGTTAAAATGCTAGTTTTCGGAGCTATAATTGTTAAAAGATCATAATCTTAAATTCTAAAAGAAACTTTTTATTGAAAGGGAATAAACTATTAATACTTTAATTCTCTAATGTGGTTACCCGCTCTAATTATGTTTTCAACTCTAAAAGAATTTGTTATTTTTATTATGATTATCATTATAATTAAATAGAATATTTTCCTTCCGTATCAATAATAAACTACAATCTAAGTTAATCATCCATAAAAACAATTTTCACGAAAATCAACACCGTTTTAACCAAACAAGATATCTGATTTTTAATGATAAAGCATAAGACTGATATATATTTATAAAGGTCAATTGCGAAAGGTTGCATATAAATAAAGAATATAAAGTGATGAAAGCAATATTTGAATGTTAATTAAGGTTAAAAAATGTGAAGCTCATAACAAGGAAGGAAGATTCATGTGGCACATGCAACATTATTGGGAAAGCCATATGAGTTTGAATTAATTTAACTTTCAACCGGTAAAGACGGTAACCCTTCAAGTGGAAAGCATAGCAAACCGTGAGAAGGCAAAAGGCAAAAGGCGGTAAAAATGATTATAGAAATGGACCAATTAACGAGGTTAAACCTAAATTTTATGCTACTAATCAATTACTTCCTCTCGGGGGTCAATAATGTTTTACCGTCAAGTGGAGTTGACTTTGAGGAACTCCGTCAACGTCCCCAAATAAGCTATATGGCCAATGGGAAGGCAAAGTTAACGGCGTCAAGATTGAGTGGTAATAGAAATGGGTCATGATTTGTCGTTCCTATGCGACTAGTTACGCTTTCTACCCTGTCATTGCCCCTTTTATTGACGTACGCACGGTACCATCATTTGAGAATTGCCGTGCTTATATTTTTGGTATGTACATTTTTATATATTTATTATTTTCTTTCTTATTTTAATAAATAGATTTGTCTTCATTATTACTTTTTTATACATGAAAAAAAAAGTAAAGACGAACGGTAGGTGACGTATTTCTGTTGGGCTTGATCATGCATGCTTAAATTAGAAGGTACCATCTCCGTTACGGAATGTTCCCGAGAGCTATAACTGACACTCGGCAACAGACTTGGATTCGTGCACGAGTGAGGTCACTGTAGCATCACATTGAGGACAAGCGGACTGAACATGAACAATCCAGCACTAGTGTAACACGGACCCGAGAGACAACGGGGCTACCCGAAATTACGCAATTCCCCCAGAGTCTCAAACCTGTGCCACGTACTGAGGTCAGCATGCCTCAACCACTCGGTCATCCCTTAGGGGTGTCTTCATTATTACTTATAACATGGACTCGAGACTCATAAAATCTTATAAGAACTTGAGGTCCAGATCTATGAAAATCTAAGATAAAGATGAGCCACCTTGTACAAGCTCTACCTTCTGCTAAAATATAATACACGTTTGTAACATATGGATAAGGTTGATATGCAACAAGATCTAAGAAAATCAAGAAGAGTATTAGAAGATCTTATTCAAACTCAAATGCGCCTAAAAATCATTTCCTGAGGTTTTTATTTATCTGTTTACGAACCTATATAAATAGAACCATACCATGCATTCTTAGCGTTTGTTTTTTACTGTTAAAGAATAACCAGAACTCTGTCAAAGCATCTCTACTTACTTGAGCGTCCAAGTGAGCTCAAGTAACAAACCCCCAACTTCTGACATTTTTTTGGTTTTACAGGATACGGAGAGCACTTTGTTGTCTAAACAAGGCAACAATAATTACTGCCATCTATGCGAACAATGATTTCCAAGTTCCTTGATTGCCATTGGAAGAGGCTATTGCAACAATGCATCTCATATGTGGACAATACCTAAGTAGTTAAGCCTAATTATCAACAAGAGACATAGTCCACAATAACTTTGAGCACAATTTTTGAATCGTAGCATAATCTAGCATAAGCTTAGATTCTATTATCACATAACACACGCCAATTTTTCATTAGTAATCTTCGTCAAATTTTGACATGACGACCATATCGCGTGGCATCATGATAAGAACAGTTTATAATATGTCAGATTTTGAATTTTTTTTCCTCTATCTTTTTTATTTAATAAGTGGTGAATAAGAAAAATACTAATTGGAGATTATATGATTGGAATAAGGAATAGCGAGAAATGATATGGAAGTGCAAAGAATTTAAACAAGTATATGATTAACATAAGGATAAGGCCAAAGACAAGTCGCAACGTGATGGAGAGAGATCATCAAATAAGCCTGGACCTATCTAATAGAGTAATATACGTTCAGTCATTTCACAACTATATGATGTGAAGAAGAAGCAATTTTCCAGAGGCATCCATATCGATATGAGCCTTGGAAATTGCATCAAACTAATTGTGCTCAGTCGATTACATATTGGTATCAAAGTCCCTACTCGAATTTATTCCTCAAGTTGGAAACATGAATGTGACAATTCTAACATGTGCATAAGCTGTGCATAAGCTGTACACAAAGCTTCTTTCATACCAAATTAAACTATATATATAAGATTGCATTACGCATAATCAAACAGGATTTCTTTATGCAATTAACGTGAAAAAGTTATTGAAAAGTTGAGCACATTATGCACTAGGAAGAAAAAAAGAATCGATCCTAAAGAGAAAGGAAGTTTAACTTTGGTCTTGGATTTTCAATGTTGTTTTTGTTTTTAAGTTAAAGAAAGATTATATAATTAAATATAAAGTATTGCTGGATGTTTAGTTATCACATTCCTCTAATCCTTTTATCTTACAAGACAGCGAAAGCATATCAAATTTCTCACATTGTTCTCAAATCCTATATTGTTTACATTCAAATATTTAGATACTTTGATATATATGTTTTCTTATGCAATTAAACTTGAAGATTTGATTAAAAAAAATAATGCAAGAGTTTAGTTGAGCAAAAACTAATGCAACTTTCTAGTTTAGTTTACCCACCACAGGTTAGAACGATTGACAAATGCATGTTCTAGTGCAAACAAGGTTCCAAGTTTGACTTGGACAGATTTCACTCCAATTTAGACTTGCACTAGCTATGTTAGAGCTCATCGATATGCTTGTATTGAAGTGAGGGTCCTGCAGTGAATTGTTGAACTAGTCCTTTCCAGGTTTAACTTACTCGGTGGGCCGGGTAAAGATTACTCACTCATAAAAAAAATGCAGCTTTCTCTTGACAAAAAAAAAAAGGAAAGCAGCTTTCTCACAATTAAATATGAGGGTCAAAGGTTGTAAATTTGACATAACTAATTTAATAGTTGTAGTAGTAGTAAGTGTTTTTAGCAGATTCTCACAATTTTTTCGCTGGGATTTTCAGACTTTTTATATGTAAAGTTTCAGCATGAATGGCATGGTCAATGTAGTAATCTCTGACCGGCCTTGGCATTGAATAAGATCTCCATTAAATAGCGTCTTTAATTCCTGAAGCTCCATTAAATAGCGTCTTTAATTCCTGAAGCGGGACCTGATATTGTATAATCATATTCAATCACCCCGTTTCTCTCTGCAACCACTGTTCAATCTCATTCCCTTGGGATTGCCAAACAAATGGCCTTCATTCTATCATCTTACGTATATTAATGTTCAATTAATCAATATCTCATAATAATACCAATAATTGTACTCCCACCATTTCGATTTAGTTGTCATTTAAAGTTATATCACACTGATTAAAGAAGTATTTATAATGTATAAATTTTAAGCTGATATGACTGATTTATAAGTTTGGAATAGTAAATATAAGTTTGGAGAAATGTGTGAGTTATGATGTATTTACGAGAGGGACATAACTAAAAAGATTACTAAATGTTTTATTGACATTATAGAAAGAAAATTATTTTTAAATGTAGATAGTAATGAATAAACAAATGGAGCTATTTACTAGCAGTTTGGTGTTTAGTTCAACTTTCAACTCAATAAGAGTTTATTTATGAGACTCATAATCTATAAAAAGTTGAAATCAACTTTAAATTTTAAGTTTGATTCGTAAACAAGTAAAACCTAAACAATGAATACCTAGCTCAATAATCCCATAAACAATATATCTTTTTTTTTAATCGGGTCATAACCAATACCATCAATAACAAGTTTGAATGCGAAATTTAATAGTAATTATGTTTCCTTTAATATATATGGTTAATGTTTATAAAAAAATTATGTTTTTTACAAAAAAAAATTGTATATAAATATTAGCTTCTTAATTTTCTGCTAATATCAATAAACTCGTGAACAAATTTGATACATAAATTCATAAACAGCTCGTTTATACTTGTAAATTTGACTTTGACATATCAAAATCTACTCAACTATTTTGTTAAATCAGCTAGACTCACACAAAATTTAAATTTCGGTTATTAAAATTGATTCAGTTCGGTTTAATTACACCCTATCAATACAGTAATAATTTTCAAAATATCAAAGCCCACATTACAGAATTAACCTCCCATTATAATGCAAAACAACTATCATATCTTGAAGATCCCACACACATTAAATTCGCATTCAAACAAGATAGTACCCCCGCCATCAATGGACAGGATCAAAGATATCATCATCAACCTCCTCAACAGTGCTCACTGCAGAGTATTAATGACAGATCTCATGAACAGCACGACCATGTCAGTAATTCATGCACAACCAGACATCAAGATTAAAAAATAAAATTTAAAAAAACACTTTTGCCAGCATAAATGTAGTAATATTGCTTTGAGTAATATAAAATAGTGTATTCAATATACCATTTTAAAGGGATGAAAAATTATTAACTGCTTTTGGTGTATATTTTTGCATATACACAAAATAAATCAACACGTGGCACACATGATGCTTAGATTAGTGAATTTTAAAATGAAATTTTTTGAATTTTAATATAATTTTTTAAAACTTACTAATTCAATCCCCCGTTTGTATTGTATGCAGAGAGAGGTCGGTGAAGTGTAACATGAAGTGTGTAAATAAGTTAAATAAGACGGTGATTGTTTGTCACTATTGTAAAGCCGTTTACAGATGCAAATCCCAATACCCACTTTGCTTTATTTATACTGTTCTTTTATTTTTCTCATTTATTATTTAGAAAAAGCCTTCTTATACTACTATGTTCATAGAGAGAGAGAGAGAGATTTGGCTGCAACTAGAAAGGTTGAGGCTTTCACATTTCAGTGATATTTTGGGAGGTGTCGAAAGAGAAAGCAAACAAAGAATAGAGGGATTTATAGAACCCATCAAGAGTTTTGTCTCAGCTTATTAATTAGTCAGTCCCTCTACCTATGCTTAATCAATTCCCTCTCTATTTACCTCAGAATCGATTGCTTCCATTAGAGAAACAAACCCATTGAAGATCACACCAAGAAAGCACATAAAGCTTGAATCTTGTCGACAATGGTGACTGGTTGGAGAAGAGCGTTTTGTACATCAATCCCCAAGAACCCAGAGTCCATCAACACCAAAACAGAGAAGCATCATCAAGAACAAGAACATTGCAATAGCACCACTCAGAGCCCAAAAATTAGCTCAAAGTTTGGATTTTTTTCGAACCCTTCAACCCCTCGTTCACAATCACAACAACATCAGCAACAACCACCCATTTCAACCACTTCTCTCCGGTGCCGAACCACCGCAAAAGCACCACCAACCTCCTCCTCACCCAACAGCCCCAAACTCCAGTGCAAAACCCCAACAGCAAAAAAATCAACCACAAACAGTCCCAGACTCTTCCAATTCTCAAACCCTTCCTCACCCAAATCTCCCTCCAGTTTCTCCCTCCTCAAAGCCACCCTTCGCCTCTCCAAAGTAAGGATATTATCCCTAAACCCATTAACTTCGTATAATTTGTTTTCAAATTTATCATCTTTTTTTGGTTCATTTGATTACGGTTATGTTTAAAATTAATCCCTAATGTTTTTGAGCAGAGTAGTAGATGCGGAATATGCTTACAGAGCGTGAAGAGCGGGCAAGGAACAGCCATGTTCACCGCCGAATGCAGCCACATCTTTCACTTCCCCTGCGTCACTTCCCACGTCAAGAAACACCACCTTCTTGTTTGCCCTGTCTGCAACACCACCTGGAAGGAACCGCCTTTTTTATCATTGAACCAACAGAGCCCAGAATTGAAGAAACACCAATACGCCAAACGCGGTGAAGTTAAAGCTAAGACTTTGAGAGTATACAACGACGACGAGCCTCTACGGTTGGCTTCTCCCGGCGCTGTTTTTAATGCCATTCCTGAATTGGAAGAAAACGACGTCGGAGACGACAATGAAGAGTTCCAAGGCTTCCATGTCAATCCTTTGGTCAAATCCAATCGTCGCAACGTGGAGTGTAGTTTGCTGCCGGAATCCGCGGTGGTGGCGGTTGGGAGAAGT
>CAODLS011509150.1:0-11952 GCA_948243855.1 Flueggea neowawraea
ATTAGATTGCCCTCACCTTTGCAAAGAAGTCCTTCAAGCAAGTCCCTCAGTTGTGGGTCCAAGTCACCCGGGAGCACCAATGGATTGTTCACAATCTGGAGACCATATAAACATAAATTCTTACTGTAACACTTGTCGAAACAGACAGATGATGAAAGCCAATTTCAGAAAATAAACATAGCCACATAAAAATTGCTTGCCTTGTCATATGTATCTTGCAATGTTTCACCAAGAAATGGGTACTGTCCCAAAACCATGCAGTACAAAGTAACTCCCACTGCCCATGTGTCTGCAGCTTTGCCATGATAGGTTAGACCTGTTCGATCGGAAATAAATTTTAGGTGCAACTATAAAGGCTGACTCCTCATTAGTTCTAGTGGAAGTATTTAATCAAGCATTTCGCAAATTAAAGATAGTCTTCACCTAAACAGCACTCGGGAGCAGTGAAAACAGGGGTTCCGGGAGACCGGCGGAGCACATCATTATCATTCTGCAGCAGCACCGTCAAAAATATGATAAATGGGGGAAATTGCACATCTAGCGAGAGCAAAAGTAATATCCAAATGTTTTAAATATCCTCCACATAAGGAGATCAAGAAATAATAGGAAAAATATCATGCAAATTTTGCCACAGTTAACTTAAAGGTCAATTTTTATCAACCATTTGCAAATGGACGCATACAGAATTTTTTCTGATTCATGGCCAAAATAACGAATACCAGCCATTTTGCAAATCAATTTAATCATTTGCTAAAATATCATGAACTGCACTTCAGGATGCCCATATAATCAATGGATGATAAACTCTGGGAGTCGAACACAATTACAGATGGTAGAGATCTTTTAACATCTCAAAGTCACCAAAACAAAATAAAAATCATTACATAATAAACATAAAACAAACTCAGCTGTTCATATTATAAATATACAGTTCAAGGCATCGCCAACATTTTTGCCAACTTATAGATTATAATCATTGTAGCCATTGTGGCACAAGTTAGACCTTATAAATTAAAGCTTACAGCTTAGGTCATAAATTTCTTGAACAGGACCACACCTTTTAAAATCATTTTGAAAATTCTAGAATGACCCTATAAACTAGCTTACTATAATTTATATCCTAAAAAGAAATAGATCCATTACCTCAAAAACTTGGCTGACGCTGAAATCTCCTATCTTCACTGTACCAGTTCTAGTAACCAACAGATTATCAGGTTTAATATCTCCATGCACTATATTCTGTTTTGTCATGAACAAAGAAGAGCAAGGCATTCAGTGACATTAACAATCCACTTAGGAGGGAAGATATGTGCTGGGTAAAAAACAAAAAAAAAATCGGAAGCAGATTCGAAAAAATTCCTGAATGAAACATAGTAAATGCAAGCAAATTTGCATACGAAAAATACATGGAACCAATTTTCTCTGTTATAAGATCTAACATAAATAATCATGGAGCATTATAAAAAAGGTTTTAAACATTATCAAACAGAAAGAAAAAGAAAAAAAAGGAATCCACTTATACTCTGTTACTAAGTAATCATTTCCTTAATCAAGTGGAGTTCAGGAGTCAAGTGGCTAATATTGTGACTGCTAAAAAAAAAATCAGACATCTGCATTCACCTCAATGAACTAGGTAATATTCGATATCAAAGACAAATTCAGTCCAAAACGGAAAGAATAGTAATAATGTAAGAAATGCACAAGAAGATCATACATGGGCATGGAGGTACATTAGCCCGGACACAATATCACGCAAGTACTTTCTAGCAGTTTTTTCTGCAATTCCACCAGGGGGACCAGAAGCTTCCCAAACCCATTTTCCGTCCACATATTCAAGCACTGGAAAAAGCAAAAATATTTACAGTTAATCATGAAATCCCAATAATTCTTTATGAATGTTTGTTCAGTTAAAGCTTTAAGATATGGATTGAATGCAGAGTCAAGATCACATGATTAGTGCAGTAAGAACAAGCATACTCAAATAAAAGTGGTAACAGAAGGAATGAAGAAATTAAATACCCATGTAGAAGTGATCTGTGTTTGGGTCATCAATCACCTCAATAAGATTAACAATATTAGGATGATTCAACATTTTCATGATCAGAACCTGTGAGGGAAAGAAAACAAACTCGTTCAAATTTAACCATGATTTAATTGGAGAATATTTTATCTGAAATAACTTTGATTTATCCAATGTACTACCAAAATCAAAAGAACAACTATGGAAAAGACAAGCTACAGCAAATCCATGTCAACCATTTAGAAACAACAAAATAAGGCACTCAGTTACGGAGAAAAAAAGGAAGGATACAATCCTTGCTAATGTATTTTATGAACATTTACAAAAAGTGCGAAGACTGCGACATGACTTATCCCTATAAACTTGAGAATTGAGTTATTCCCAGTAAAGTAATGCAGAAAGATATAGTACAGAAAAACTGATAAACATTTTTCCAGAAGATTACACATTAAACAATATATTAATTAGTCAACTTCAAATAATCAGAATTTGGGATAGCAAATAGAATAGATACCTCATGAAGTACATCAGTCATTGCAGTCTCAGAAGGTGCAACTCGCATTTTTAGTAAATGAGACTTATGAAAAGCCTACAAGTCAAAGAATAGCTCGTAAGAGCAAAGTCATAAATCAATAAAAAGCCAAAAACGAATATAAATTTATTTTTCCTGTAGGAAAGAAAAAAGGAGAGCAGCCATTCAAATCCAAAATTTTCCTTCCTCGATAAGATAGAATTCATGTATTCACAATTTCTAAAGGAATGTCGTTTTTGGTTTATATATATATATATATATATATATATATATATATATAGCTAAACATGATTAGCTATTTCTCTACATTCCCCTCTCTAAAAGGATGCAAAATACTGTTGTCAAATATTAATAATTACCTAATATAGTAAACAAGATAGAGCATATTCATCATGACAAAAAAAAAACTACTTCACCCTAAATTTTACAGAGGAAAGAGACATTACATACTTAATTGGCAAAGATTATTTAACCAGAATATTATATGCTGAAACAAAAATACAACCTTTATAGCATAATGCTTTCCATCTACACTACTTCGATATAAAACCTGTTGCACATGCGAGAAGAAGATAGTTAATAAATCAATTCGCCTAATGCAACATAATTTTATATGCTTACCACTTTGCCATAGCTACCAGCACCAATCTTGCGCTCACGGACATATTCATTGATCATTTTATCACCATTTTCATCCTGTAAGTTAAACACGTTTTGCATTTATCAGACATGATAAATAAAAGTTTTAGTTAACAGGGTACGCTTCACATTAATCAGACTTGATGAATAAAAATTTTATTTAAAAGGGTCAAGTTACTGTAAAGAAGCATCTGATCACCACATATTCCTGCAATTTCCGGGGACATTGAATGATAGCTTTTGTTATGCATACACCAACTTATTCAAGCTGAACCTCAACTTTTAGGAGAATGAGAACAAACACATGGCCATAAACAAATGACAACCAACTTCATCGTGAAGGATGTGTTAGCATATTTGATTAAAAAAAATACAAAGAAAGAGTGACTTCAAAGATAAGTGGCAAATCAAATTATAACGGTAGGTCAATGCAAAAGATATACCACCAGTTATCACTACGAGTACTGATTGCATCATAAGAGTTCAGCCTAAGAAGTAAATAAGACCAGAATTAATGCCTTTTATCTACCTCTGAACGAACAAGCCTGTGAGTTTCCTTGACTGGATATTTCCTGCAAACCAATCCTTGGCTTTCTCTATCTTTTAAAATTTCTTCAGGACGTCTAACGCTGTTTGGCAACTCACCATCCTCTCCGTAAGCAGTGTCAGTAACATCACCATTATATGACCCATCATCCTTCTCATCAATTTCCTCATCCAACAAAAATTCCTGGGAGAGATTATGATTCCTGGTAGTGACGGGCCGTGGTCTCCTTTTGGGATTCCTAGTAAACCCGAAACAGCTACAGCATCCCATTGCTCTAGCAAACGAATAGCTTTTAGAGAACATCAAAACCTCAAAACCCCAAATGTCACAAATACAATTCTCAATCAGCCAATAAAAAACAAACAAATTCCAAATCCTGAAAAAGAAAAGGAAAACAAAAGTTAACAAAAACAATAAGAACATCATCCCAAAATTCACCCACAACCAAATATCGATTTATTTACCGAAAACTCCAGGCCAACAATGAAATAAAATTAAAAAAAAAACACATTAGAACAAAATATACACAATTCAAAGAGAATTGCAGTACCTGGATTACAACAAAGCGGGCCTGAGCCCTAGAATAGAAGTGCTATTCCAATGGATGCCATTCAGCCAAATGAAAGAAAAAGCTTATGATATGAAACCCAGCAGTAGTCCAGCACGAACCAAACATGCTGACACCTCCAGCTTTTCTATATTCCTTCAATCAATACCCACTCACACCCATACAACAACAATAATCGTTGACCAATTCTCAAACCCTAAAAAAAAATCGGAAAACAACAAACACTCATTAAAGAAATGAGAAATTAGAGTCGCAATTTAATTAATTTAATCGTAAATAGACAAACTTGGAAGTCACGATCGTCAATTTTTCCGATAAAGATCAAACCTTTTTAAAATCGGAGATTGAAAAACCCTAATTTTGGGATCAAAAGAGAAACCCCTAAAAAGGAGAGGGGGGAGGTGGGTGGTTTAAAGAGGGGGAAAAGATGAGGGTCAAAAATGGGAATTTACGGTTGGCAGCGTGTCCGGAGACGGCGGCGTTGGGGAGAGGTAAGGATGTGATGTGTGTTGTGTTGATTCTTGTTTCAGTTAGGTATAAAGCTTTTTTGCTTTTTGCCGTAGCCATCAACGATTAGGGACGTGTTTGGGTTTATAAAATTATGGCCTCTCAAGTAGGGATGATAATTTATATTATATCCGTAGATATCGACTTTATCCGTATTTACTCAATACAAATATTACTCGTTTTGACTAAGTATAGATACAGATATAAGTAATACCAGCAATATATTGTGCGAGTATATGTAAAATATGAATATAAGAATACTCATACTCGTGCCCTTATCTGCTAGGTAATATCCGTATTTGTGCTTGTTACTCGTTATCCATACCTACTATATATAAATTTATATACATACATATATAAAGATAGAGAGAAAGTCTTTTAAAGGTAAATGAATTCTCATATTTGAATAAATTAATTTATAACTAAAATGAGATTATAAATGTATTTTGTTAGATATTGTAGTTTTTTATGTAGTTATAATGAGATACAACTATTGAGAATGTATTATTATAGTCTTATGTTCAAAGAACTTATTATAACTAAAATATTCCGTATAAAATTTTTGTATGTAAAACTCATTCATATAGTATTAAGATATGATTAATTGGCCAACAAATCAAGTATGAGAGTTCAAGAATAATATTTTTTATCTAACATTTTGATGTATTTTGGTCTAACATATTTTGGTATATTATTGTCACAAATATAATATCTAGTACATATTTTGGTCTACTATTTTCTCCACAATAAGAGATTAGAACTAAGAGCTGTAATTTGGAGATTGCAATGAGAATGTTAGAAACTTTGTCCATCTTCATCCTTATATAGTACTTTGGACTATAATTTTTGTATAAATTCTCCATTGAGTGATAACTTATCACATTACTATTTCATTAATTATATTCAGTTGCAAATTATATTTTTTATATTATGTTGTGTGAATATAATATTTCATATTATCTCTTATATTTTTTTAATCTATTTTTTTTAAATTAGTGATATATATTATTTTTTAAGTTAATTAATTAAATTTAAACTACAAGTAAATGGGTACCCTACAGATAAAGAGATATCATGTGGATAGGGTACGAGTGATAATTTTTGCTACTCGCACGGGTACGGTGATAATTTTTGTCATCCGCACGAGTACGAGTAGGGTATGGGTACATAATATGAACTACGAGTACGGATAAAGATATTGACATGCCCTACCCATTGTCATCCTAGTCTCAAGGCTAATTTTACTCTCTTTACCATTTTTTTTTAATTTTTCACCTTGGCTTGTGCTATAAATTAATCTCTCTACTCAAAAAAGATAATTATACTCATCTGTCATATTTTATCACGCAATTACGGTCAATGGCAGAGCAAGGATTGTCCGGCTGTGGGAGCGGACTAAAATTGAAGAGAATTCAACTAATTACTAATTTAGCTAATAACTAATTCACAAAAATAAGTTAATTCAATCAACAATCCAAGCACTTTAACCTAAAAACCTAACAATTAACAAACACTAACTACGTAAAATTAGAAAGAACAACAAAAAAGAGCTCAACTTACCTGGACAAAATAAATAAACTAAGTTCCTCCAAATTCAAATAAATTGAAGGCCTATGTCGAATGCCCAACCATGAGCCAACAAACCTATCAAACAAATGAACAATTCAGATATGAATATCCCACTTAATTACCAAATATTCAAATCAATTCAGTAACAAAAATCAGTACAAAACAACAGAAATTAAATTGTGATAGCAAAACTTCACAAATATCAAAATTAAAAAACCCTAACTTACTTAATATCAAAAGAAAAGGAGAGAAGCAGCAGCGGATGGCGACAGATGAAGTCGGAGGTGAACGGTTGCGTCGACGAGAAGAAGGAGAGGTGAACGGCAGCGGCAATAAGTCGATTTGGTGGAGGAGGGTGTGAAATCGGGAAGAGAAGTCCTAACGGAGAGTGTGTGTTTGTTCCTCTGTCCTTCGCTTTTGGTTTTAGTCGATTTTGTCTTCAAAGAACGACAAGTCGTTTCGCTTCGAACGACTTGTCGTTCGCTGGAGACATCTTTTTTAAAAAAAATCAAGGTTTTTAAAATGCCAGAAAATGCGTCGTCACGTCTGTTTTCTTTCCCTCTCTTCTACCTCTCTACACCAAAACAAGGGTGGTGGACTCTTAGGGTTTCTTGGGGCGGTTCGAGAGGGAGGGAATAGGGGGAAATCCGACCATCGATGGGGGCAGCCGCCCACACTCGCCCCCACTGGTTCCACCATTGGTCTGGTGTAGGTTAGATCCTACTTGACTATATTTTGTCGAGATTGCATTAAACTCCTTAGTTGACTCAAATTTATGAAAGAGTTAATTAGGTAAGTTGCCAGAATTAAACCCAAGATTTTTACAAATAAAACCACATGTTTTTTAATTTTTAAAATGAATACATGCTCAGATATTTTTTTCGAAAATGCTACATTTTTAAACTGAATTTCGGAAATGCCAAATTCAATCAGATTACACCGAATTTATCTTCTTCATTTTCTCATTTTGTTCTTTCTCCTCCTATCTATCTTCCCTCAAACCTTAGCTGCCCTTTCTCTTTTTCTCGTCTTTCTTCTCTCTAACTTTTTCGTTCTTTCTTCTCCGCCGCTTTCATTAGCTCTCTCACTTACTCTCATCAGATCTAAGTCGCTCTCCTCTTTGTTCTCGTTCTCTCTCTCCTCTTCGGTTTGGCTTCCAACGGTTTCTCCTCCACCATCTCTATGTCCGATTGCAACAGAGATGCGAAGACGCAACGAAGAAGAGACAGCGATTTTCATTCTCTCTGGCTGTCTGCCTTGTTCTCTTGCCCATTGTCTTAGCGGCGAAGATGCAACACGAAGACGAGACGACTTCTAGCGGCGGCGAACACCAGAAGACGACGGAGGAGCGATGCATGACAAGACGACAACGAAGAATCGCGTTGGAAATCCTAGCTACTAGATGGTTAAGGGCGCGGCTAAGGTTTTTCAATTTGTTGAATAAAAAAGAATTGTTAGTTTAGCCCCTAATTTTATAAAATTATCTCAATTGTTGCATACACCTTTGTACACTTGAAATTGATGTTGCAAACACGTTTGTACACCTGAAATTGATGTTGTGCACATCTTTGTACACTTAAAATTCATATTGCGGACACCTTCGTAGACCTTTGGACACTTCTGTACACCCTATTAAATAAATTAAAATCTGTTAATATCATGTACATCGACGAAAAATTGTGTATACCTATATACATCAATAAATCAGTTTAATTTAAAACCGCTAATAGAAAATTCATTGAATCAAATTTCTTATAAAAAAATTGTGAACTCCATTTTGAACACTTGTGTACACCATTATAGATCTTCTGAAAAAATCATATATTTTCAATAATATTTTAAAAAAACTCGAAGTCATTTTTTTTTGCGAAAAAAATCAAGTTGTCAATTTTAGGTTATAAGAATAATTGGCGTTGTTTGAACACTTGTGTACATCATTGTTGATATTGTGTTTAAATGTTGTTTATATATAAACAACATATAAAAAACGTTTAAATAGGAAATCAACATCATATGAATCACAAAATTGTTTAAATATTATTTTCAGCATATAAACAACATATAAATAAGGTATCTACAATATATAAACAACATTCAAACAATATATGAACAAAAAATAATATAGAAATAATATATAAACAAGTTTGTAAAATGAACAGATTCTAAATAAATTATAAATAAGTTTTAAATAAGATATAAACAAGTCAGTGAATCTGAAATTTATAAAGTTGGTCCATGCATTCTTAATTTTGTAATTTTTGCTTGAAATTTCAAAAGTGGGTCGCATGAATTCGTAATTAGCGAATATGAACTCCGTGAATGTCTAAACGACCCTTTAAAAAACTTAAATATAATATATGGTCAGTCAAAATCCTGGGCCTATGCCTGGCTATATTCAAGTTGGTCTTCGATCTATTGACTATGTCTAATCTTATGCGGAGAGTATGGCTTGAATTGAGTTAGGAATGAGTTTCTTTTTGCGGGGGTGGTTGCTTATTCTTTTAAATACCTAAATAATTTTTTTTAAATGTTTTTGAAAAAAAAAATATGGCCTAACCATGGACATAAAAATTAATTCAATAAACTAATTCTTAGGTACTCACTATAAGGATTTTCAAATAGAAATAACTAACTTGCAATACAAGTCAAATCTTGGGGACTTAGTGAATTCTTTTTCCCACGTATACATTGTCCAAATTACGCAGGAGAAAATTAAGCATGAAAGTTCCAATTTTTTTTAGCCAAGTTCTTAATTCACATTTTTTAATTTAATTGATTCCACCAAGCAATTGGCTTAGAAAAAGTGAATCTAAGGGGTCTACAATGATAATGAAGCTGGATATAATTTATTACTTTATTCTCCTATATCATCATATTCTTAGAAAAATAATTGTAGAACACAATATTCCAAAGCAAGATGGACGACTGAAATTGGATAGTTTGAAGTGGGAAAATAATCAAAATGATAGATTTGGCGGAGATTGACAACACATATCATATTGTAGATAAAACGCTATGTCATTTCTAAAATCAACGGCTAAATGTCGAATGATACTTGAGTGGACATCAAACAATAATTCAACATTTTGCTTAGTATCTTTCAACAAATACAACATATATAATAAAAAAGTCTACCACATATTTTTAGTTTTATTGTTATAAGAGTTACATAATAGTCTTTTTGAAAATTAACCCTCAATTGTTTAACATAAAGATCAAACTGATAAACAAACAAAAACTTGTATGCCAAATTTAAATTCAAATTTTATGAAAAATAACTATTAAAAAAATGTGTAACGATGAAAAGGAATTCAATAAATTTTAGCCTATTGTTTCACTTTAATCTTTAACATTAGTCAAGGTGCCAAATACCACAACTCTAATTTTAATTAGAAGAAATATAATATATTTTAAATATTTTTAATAAACAAATTTTATTTCATAAATAATTGGGATGTAATATTTTTTTGAATTTTTTATTCTTAATGATTGTCCTTGAATCTTAACTATTTATAAATAAATGTGTGTGGCAACATAATAACAATATGCAAACATACAAACTAAAGTACAATCATTACAAATAAAACAATCCAAACTATGTACAATCATAAACCAATGTCATTATTCAACAACTATAAGTCAAACACCTATACTACTTTACACTACCGATTTATTTGCACATTAAAATGGAGAAAATATTATTTGATCAAGAGTGTCTGATTATTAAGAAAACAATAATTTTTTTTTTGACAAAAGTAAGAATCTGAAACTGAGTTCATTCTACAAAAAATAAAAAGAAATATTTCTCTTTGAATAAAATGTTATTACAACTAATTTTATATTGAAATCAATTAATAAAACTATTAACTATAAATTAAATTATAATATTATTATCTTAAAATTTGAGTTTAACTCCATAAAAAGAGAGTTACTATTGATTAATAAGGAACAGTTTACCTTTATGAGATACATTTTCTCCTTATTCCTAACCAGTTCATGCTCCGAAGGGAACATTAGATTAGACTTGGATTTGTTATCATTCTTAAAAAGTATAGATTTATGTAAAAATTGAAAAATAAAACCGACAAAGGCACAAACTTATTCACACAACTTTTTTTAAAAAATGATAGACTTATAATTATTGATAAGTCTAACGTTGAAGAATCGTTGATTCAATTCTTAGTGGCTTCAAAGTAATTCAATTGTTCACCTCCTGGGAGGTAGTCTGGCGGAAAAAAGCATTGTCTTAGTGTTTCTCACCCGAGTTCGAGACACACATATCTACTCGGTTGGTCTCGGATATTTCCGCGCCAATAGACTAACGTCAGCTCCTAACGGATGTCGTGGTGAGTCTCTCTCGGTCACCACCGAGAAAAACAACATTCCATGGCGGATAATATTTGTCTGCATAGTCACGCCCAAAATAGGTACGCCACTACCGGTAGCTCCAGCTCCCTTTTTGCTGACAAAAAAAAAAAGTAATTCACTTGTTCAAAAGAAAATATTTAGGCCTCGTTTCCTATAATTTATGAAATTTTCGGGAAGTTAATTACTGAGGAAGGCTTTGTTTGGTATGGTTACAAAAATTCCAGGAAAATTAATTACTGAGAAAGTTAATTTCTGAGGAAGTATGATTTTTATGTGTTTGGTATGAAAATACAATTCCTGAGAAGTGTGTGGGAGGTATGATTATAATGTAATTTTTTTATTAGTTAAAGACTATAATACCCTTAAAAATGCAATTAATTTAAAAAATGAATGAAATCTAATGTTATCAATTCAAGAGGTCAAAGCACGGTAAAATTGGCAGAACAAAAAGGTTTAAAAGATGTATCAGAAACCACAAACAGTAAGAAAAAAACGAAAGGCAGGATCAATGCTTACACACCACGGCTTCCTTTGTTGAACCACTCGCAAAAGCAGCTACACTGTGATCCTCTGGAAGAGCTAAGTGCGTAAAACTACTCTGGATTTCAGCTTTATTGAGTTCTTCAGGATTTGTATCCTGATCACCACCAAGGAATATTTTGCACAAAGAGCTGGCTTCCTGCAAAGAGACCATCCAAAATGGCAATTGACTTCACTTCATTAAAAAGCCGTTCAAATGTTTATTGTTCCTTTATAGTGGAATGAAATTGCATCTGATAGACAACTTCCTAACCGGTTAGTTATACAGTTCTTTGAAGAAGGTTAGCAACTCACAATAAAACATATAGAATGTACACTCAAATAAAATGATAAATTGCAAACACATAGCAGTCGCAGACAAGCCTTCCAATATCAGTATTACATGAAAACTCCTCATTTGTTGACAGTCATTCATAAGCAACAAAACCATGAACCCTATTATCTTTAATCATTATGGCATTCACCAAAGACAAATTTCATAAGTAACAAGGCCATGAATTGTTAACAGAATCAACTCTTGCATGGAATTTTATCCCACAAATTAGATCAAGAATTAAAAAAAATTCTCTTCAATTTATGGTCATATATCATCACCATTAATCAAATCCCATAACCAAATTCATAGCAATCCAATTAAACAATTATTAATAGAATTCAGAAAA
>CAODLS011509231.1:0-41784 GCA_948243855.1 Flueggea neowawraea
CATGACCCCAGTCATAATATGGTGACACTATGTTTACGGTCCCTTATCCGTGATATATGTTTTTGACTCTGGTATTAATGAAATACGTTTTGATTTTTAACGGTGGTGGGGCAAACCTAAACTAATGGCGATGGTGGGACAAATCTCATGAGTTGAGTCTAGGCAAATCCCACATATGTAGGTTGAGTATAGATAAATCCCACACCGATAAGATATGATTTTTAAAATAATACTATTAAGTATTATGATGCCTAAAAGACAGTTTTGATTATGAAGTTTTGATAAAAACTATAAAAGTTTTGAGTTCTGTTTTTGAAAACAATTGGTAACAACTTTAAAAGAAAGGATTTTCAGAAGTTTTGGATCATTTTAAGATGTTTTGGTTGAAACCTTTGTTAAGACAAAAGATTTTCGAAAGAATCTCGCTTGGGTTTTAAAACATTTGAGCTTTAATTATTTTGAAAGTATTCTGAATAATAATGCCTACGTGGCGAAGTTTTAAACTCTGAAAGTTCTAGCAATGCTAGAAATGGTTTTGAACTCTGATAAATAGTTTTTGATAAAACGATTTTTGAAAGGTTTTGTTTTGGTTTGAAATCATGACAACTTTAATAAATTTTTGGAAGATTCTTGAAAGATTCTGGTTTAGTTCCAGAAATATTTAGTGCATGTTGTTTGCTTTAATTGCAAACGATTTAGAAATGGTTTTGAATCGTTATTACGTATTTAGCGTGTATATATATGTATATATGCGGGTTATATCTGCATGTGGTATTTTTGAACTGTTTTCAAAACAATCTTTGTGAGGCACGTATGAAGCAATCTGGAGTGTTATCCCTCACTCACTGGGTTTGATCCCCTTTCTTTGTTTTATCCCTGTTTATTATCATCGTGCTGGTGATTCTTGAGGACTAAAATCTTTGGCATTTGATGCTCAATGAGGAATTCTGACGTAGCGGTCAGTGCCATTTCGATCGGGCCCCGTTTGTATGAATTGTTAGGTGCTCCACACCGGGTTCCTGTGGGAGGTGTTTTTGTTTCTGTTAATGTTTTTGACATTCAAATGTTTTAATTTGAAATTAGTTCCACAATTAATATTATATATGTTTTCTTTTAATAAATAAAGATTAAACCTTTATTTGTTTTTTATATTTCTTTAAATATGATATTTGGGTAGAAGTTCTGTACTATGGAGGTTTGTGCGGGATAAACCGGGCTCCCATAGACGATTCATCTCGTACGCCGATCATGGTCCGGAGAATGGGTTATGACAATGGTGAATACTAAACAATATATATATATATATATATAGTATTTGTTATAATGGGAAAATAAATGAATTTCTTGTATACTAAAGAACACTTATTTTAAATTGTGATTTTTTATTTACTACCTAAATTAGAGTTTTTTGAATTTATGTGTATATGTCTAATTGCTAAAAAAACTTGATTTAAATTAGGCATGATGTTGACTAAAATAATATTTAAATTGTAAAAAAATATGTGGTATTTGATTCAAATATTACTGATAAATTAAAAATTGGAAAGAAGAGAATCTATCTTTTATGTTTCTAACTATGACAACAAATGAGTTATTACCATAAATGTGACCACAAATGTAGAGCTACTATATTTGTTGGTGATTTGCCATGTGGCATTAAAGTAATTAATATATTTGTCACGTGGCATTAAAAAAAATAATATATGTCATTTTATATTAGTATATAGATTAATTTTTAAATAGTTTCAATTTTTTAGTTCGAAACGATTTTCAGTGTGGGTATTATCTAAAGTCATTCTAAATAATAATTTCGGGATGATTCGACTTATAGAAAATCAAAAATCTAACGGTTCTTTTTTATTCTGGTTTTTGTCAGACCAGATACATGAATAAAGTCTAAAATCCAATGAATTCCAACAGATTAATTATATAGATGGAGAGAAAATGATATCGATTGCAAAACTCAGTTACATGACAAGAGCTGTTGTAGAAAACGAACCAAAACAACACGATCACGAAAGTGACAGGGACAACAAAGCAACCTATTTTATAACTACTAATTAACTTAATTGAAAGTCGTTCCAACACATTATTAACCATTAAGATGTCTCTACATGCAACAATTTGCAATTATCTATTAAAATAAATCATACATACATATTCAAATTTTCCATGAACACAGCGTAACAATCCATATCACAGAAGAAATTAAGATTTGCTTTGGGTATTATGAAGGAAAGAAAGAAATATAATAAGTTATTTAAGGGGTAGTCTTGAAAATAAAAATTTGAAGAGTGGAATCAAAGTTGAAATAAGAGATTTAAGAGGTAATATTATTATATATAATATAATTTTGGTCAGTTCAGTTATTTAAGGCTTATTCGGTTGAAAACCAATTAAACCGAATTTACTTGAAACCAAAAACTGAACCAACAGAAATTTCACAGAGGATTCGAATTGGCATCGGTTCGATCCGAAATTCGGTCTGATTTAGTTTCTGCTCACCCCTAGTGATTAGAATTTACAAATATGATTACCAATACATTAATCTAGTATTACTTGTGTCATTTCCATCCCTAAATCAGAAAATTTCATTTAGTGGGAGTCAACTTATCAAAAGAAAAGAAGAAAGAAATAAGTTAGCTTATACCAATTTTCAGCCTAGGATGAGAAAATTAATAGCTTTTTTATGCAAAATAAGTTGGCTATTTACTCTGTGCCAAGTAGCGAGTCTGAATTGGTTCAATCTAAGTAGGAACATATCTCCATACCTAGACACCATACTCATGAAACACCACCACGACCCATCCCTCCCTAAAAAAAAGATCCTCCTCATTTTAACATAACTAGTCCTTTGATCATTGACATGTAGCAATTAAACTTAAACTAGTGTACTAAAAAAAAAAAGAGACATTCACTTAAAACTATACTTCCCATGACATAACCCCAGTTTACTTAATTTTCTCAGCTGGAGCATCCTTTTTCCTCAGCTTTTGTAGCCTTCTCTTCTTCCTTTTCCTCCTCCTTTTCAACCTCTACTGTAACTTCTATTTTTGGTTGTGATATCGGTGTCTCAACAAACTGATCTTCCTCTTTCGTACCATCCATAACTGGCTCTACAACCTCTTAATTGGGTTTCGCTACTGCTATTTCCCCATCTTCTTCTACAACTTTCTTGGTATTTGAAAACAGATCAAAATACCATATGCAGGTACAAACATATACTTATATATATATACATGCTATAGGTAATAGCTTTTCAAAAATCATTTCGAAGATTGTTTGCAAAAAAAGCATCTGGCAAGCACGAAAACGTATTAACAAACATTTTGATTCTTAAAACATGTTTCCATAGTTAAAAACATATATCATTGATAATGGATCATAATCATGGGTGTGCTCGTGGCACCTTATAACATGGGTAATGTGGATTTGGCCACTATCATAACAATTCATGTGTTGGATCAGAATACGTGGCTACCGGCATCCTAGTAGCTGAAATTTCATAATACATATATAATTGGTATACCAAAGGCTACTTTGACCTCATAGCATAGGTGTCATGTATCATAAAAACAAAACCATAATCTTACATAACATAAATCATAGGCATGCAATTCATCATTTGAAATCATAGAAGATATATATATATATATTCGTTCGTTCGTAATAGGATTTTGACATTAGATATTCATTCGTAATAGGAGAGAAAACTTCCAAAGGAGAGAAAAGAGGAAAAAGGAGAGAAAACTTCCAAAGGAGAGAGAATTGAAGTTTAGATATCCATTCGTAAGAAGATTTTGACGTTGTCGGGGGGTTTGGGTTTGCATTTGCATTCCATAGGTATTCTGTAGTGCCACAGTACCATGTTTGATTTCCAGCATGATTTGTTTGCTTTCAGCTTCGTGTTGTAATTGAGGTGACAAGTCATCCACCAGAGGTGTCATGAATCGGGATCAGACCATGACCAGCTTACAAGGCGAACTGAACCATAGGCCCAACCCATCTCACATAAGCCTCGAATAATCAGACATCTACCCAAATTTCTTATTCCAAAATCATCATTAAACCAAAAAATAAATAAAATATTTCATTTTTAAAAATAATGTCTAAGATAATATTACTAAGTAATAAAACATAAATATAAGTCAAAAGATAAGAAAATATTTATTAGTATATCTAGTTAACCAAAACATTCTGATATAACCATAACCCGCAACTAACACGGTGTGGAGTAGCTACTAAACTAATATACTAAGGCCTGAACAAAAGGGCATGCACTGCTGAACATAAATCCTCACTGAGCGTGAAAGCCGAGATAACCTGAAACATCAGCAACAAAAGGGGATGAGAATACAAATTGAGAAACAACACTCTAGGGCACCTCTAGGATCTCACATAAACCGTCTTGAAAAAAGTTTCAGAAAATATTGCATACACGTATATACTCATATAATATTAATATACACGCCATACATACTAGTATTAGTTTGAAAACCTTTTTCCAAAACATTTCGTGCAGAAGGAAAACAACACACAGTCAAGCATCATAAATATAAGATAAATACTATAAAAGAGATTCATATGAAAATCATACTTCAAACAACATGCATTCAAATAATACTATATATACCAAATCTTAGAAATAGACTAATACTGATATCATTGATCATGCACCCTTAATATACTGATACAACTATCAACATCCAAATCAAAATCAAAACAGACTAGCAACCTTAAGAGTCCAAATAGTACCTGGCTCAAAATGGCTAACACCTGACAACCTTTGGGGCTCAAACAATACCCTTCACTTTAAAGGTCTCAAAACTGAAATAGGCAAAACTTATCAGTAAGAGTGTATCTGTGAGCATTGCAGTCCACGAACTCCAGCAGGATCCACCTTACTAAATCACAGTACAATATATTACAGTGGTGTGAGCAATGATACAAACTTACAAATTTAAGCATAAACAGACAATTCATTAAATTCAGATAATATCATAAAATCAGATGTAACAATAATATATCAAAAACCCTTACAGAGGACCATAAATAGTCAGAAACAGACAGAATCAGATATGTGTACTAATACCACCAAAAACAGACAAAATTACGTGTGTTTGTGCTAGACACACGGGTTACCCTGTTATCCTAGAAATTAGGCCTTCCAGAACATTGGTATACCAAAGGCTATGTTTACCCCTGTAGCATAGGTGTTTCAAGTCAGAATAATATATATAATTATTATAACAAAAATCGGACAGGTAGAAGCAGACATTTATTAGCAGGCGTTCTCAGTGAATATAATATATAACACTCAATATAAGTTTAGAAAACATAGCCTATATGTCTAGAATGACATGAAACTCACCTAGACACCGAGTCAAATAATCCTAGCAAGCACCGTCGGTAGATGACCAGTCACCTCTGGAGACAAACAAGTTATAACGGAGTCAAAATACGATGCGGTATTGTGAAAATACTGAAAATGCATGAAATGCTAATGCACGTCCCAAACCCACGATGATGTTGAAAAACTTATTTCGGTCAAAGATCTAACGCTCTCACCTAAAAAATCAAACATCTTTGTAACATTAAGAATAGTCCGTCAACTTTGCAAAATTACACATTAGTCCCTAATACCTCGGCAAATTACAGATTAGTCATGAAACTTTCTAGAAATTACATATCATTCCTCAAATTATTCTAAATTACAAATCAGACCTCAAACTTTCAAAATATTGCAATCTAGTCAATGTGGCATGATCAAAGCAGAGTAAGAACTTGAAAATAGATATCAAAGCAGAGTAAAGAATATAGTATTGGTACTGTGGCGATACAAAATGCATGACAATACAGATGCAAACACAGGCCCTCGATGTCGATGAAATTCCTATTTCGGTCAAAGATATTACACTCGAAAATCGAATATCTTGTAAAATTATAATTGAGTCCCTTCATTTTTGCAAAATTATACTTTAATCCCCAAAGGTATAGAAAATTGCAGATTAGTCCCCAAACTTTTTAAAATTAAAGATCCATCCTCGACGTCATTCCATAACTACAAACAACAGACAAATAGAACATATATGCAAATGTCTGAATGCAGATGATTGCCACAGTACCAAAATAATAATCAGAAGGATATACATAGGCAAATTAGACTGACTTGATCAAGAATACCTATGCTCCACAACTGACCTAAGCAATTCAAAACCTAACGCTTTGATACCACTTTTGTCACGACCCAAAATGGGACCATGACCGACGTACAAAGCAAACCGAACCGGAGGCCCGATTCATCTCGCACAAGCCTCGAAGAATCAGACATTCTACCTATTTCATTCACTTAAAACATTTATTTAACAATTTAATAAATATAAATAAACAAAATATACATTTTTCATAAATAATATATCAATATAGCGAAATAAAATTTAATACGCCAAAATAGCAGTAAGAGTTAATACCCAATAACCCACTAGCATCTTGGTGTGAAGCTCTAAACAAAAACAAAAGGAGCCCGACCAAAAAGGCATCAACTAACCAAAGTAAATGACGCCTTACTGAATATCAAGATGCCGAACGATTGCTGACGTCAAAAGTACCTGAAAAATGTTAGGAGCGGGTGAGTAAAACTATGTGAGGACAACACTCTAGATCATCTCGGGGGCTCACATAAACCATTTTGAAAACAGTTCGAAAATACCACATACATATATACGTATATACACACATACACACTCTAAATACATAGTTGTTCTGAAATTTATCTAAAAATCGTTCACAAACAAAGCAGACAACAGGAAGTTAGACATATTAAATAAATCAAAAATAACGTAAAATAAGTGGACATGGGAACAGAAACAGACAGATATCAAGGTGTGGTCAATGCCACCAGACCGAATTAGAGTACGTGTATCTGTCCGGACACACGACTACTATATTATCATGGTAATTAGGGTCTTGACAGAGCATTGATATTTCAAAGGCTACGTACCCCATGGCTAGGTGTTCCATATCAGAAATATATATAAAATAATAATAACATAGTAGACAGGCATGCAATCGAAAATTAATTTGCATATATATATAAAATATTAATTGGAAACTGAGTACTGAATTTTAATTATCACATAAGTCATATTATTAATTTATCCAACCCATTAATTAATGGGCAAAATCCACTGCAGTCCCCGAGGTTTGACCATATCTCTCGTGTGGTCCCTATATTTTCTAAACCTTTCATTCCGACCCCTGGACCTGCCACCGTTAGTCAAACATAACGGGCCATCTAAGTTTAAAAATTTAATGACATAAATACCCTTGTAATTTAATCTCTCATCTCTTTCATCCATCAATCAATACACTTCTCACCACCACAATAGCCATCACAGTAGTCACCACCACTCCTCACCACCGTCGTCGCCTCCACCAGAGCCCATAACAGTAGTCATCATTGACACCACCAACAAAACATCAACACCACTACCAATCCTGAACCAATTGCCAGTCATCACCGGTAAGCCTTAACAACCCCAAATCAACATCAAAGCGATAATTAACATCAGAGAAATTGAAATTACAAAAAATGAAGAACACATTTTATAGAAAAATCAAGAACTCTTCTGCCACCACAACCAACACACCCATTTCCTTCACCAATACAGAAAACTGACCACCCTCTCCACCAACAAAACATCTTTCCAACTTGAGACCAAAACAATCCGCCTCTTCAGTACCACAACCTCAAAACCTCTCCTTTACACATCTTCCTTCGTTGCTTGTCTCACCTCCGCCACCACCACAAACGCCACTCCTCACCTATCTACAGTCGCCTCCACCACCCAAACTCATCCTTGTTATTCTTCACATCCTATCCAGAAGTCAATCTTGCCAATAACGAGTTACACAACTCCTAAACCACAAAAAAACTTTAACAAACAAATTCACCAATAGCTACAACAATCAATTTCCTTTAGCTTACCCATGGCTTAGCTCCATTCCAGTAGATCAATTCACTCAACAATTAATTTTCCTTTGTAGCTCAACTGCAATTTCAACTAGGATATCAAATTTGCTTCTGATTTCTACCAAAGAAAATTGTCTCAACCTCTAGTTCAAACCGCTCCTTTGGATTTCTTGCTTGAGAAAAACTCAAGGTGGCCATATCTCCACCTTCTTCTTCAAGTCATTCGTTGTCGTCACCAAAATACCTCATCCTCTCATTTTCAGAACGTTGATGATGGATATTAGGGTTTAGTGAGAAGTGGAAGAAGGATTAGGGTGGAGGAAGAGGAGGCGGCGTGGAGGAGGAGACAAAGAGAGATTCAGAGAGAGACATATAGATGAAGTTTTGAAGCAAAAATAGATCGATAGAGATAGAGCAGTGGTGGAGATAAAGAGCGATTGAGAGAGATCACTGGTGGAGAAACAGTGGAGACAAGATGAGAGAGGTAAGAGAGAGAGAGAGAGAGAGAGAGAGGGAGAAAGGATAGATAAAAAATCTGGAGACGGAAAAAATCGGTGAGAGAAGGTTTGATTGGTTTTTTGGGGTAAATTGATTTTGAAATCGAGGGTAATTTTGTCTTTTCATATTTTTTGTTAAAAAACGGAGTTAAGAGCGAGGGACGAGAATGAAAGGTTTTGAAAATGGAGGGACCGCACAAGAGATATGGTCAAAGCTAAGGGACAACAGTGGATTTTGCCCTTAATTAATCAGATTTCAGAATATATAGTCGAACACATAAAAAAATATGGTTCAGAAGACACAACCTATATGTTAAGAGCTATCATCCCACTCACTTGGATGACTAAAGTCAAAATGCTAGTTAAGCAACGCTGGTTAGTGGTTGGTTGCTCTAGCACGAACACGAAGCTGAAAAAGGATATCAAAGCTGAGTCAAAAATATGGTACTGGTACAATTGTGATACCAAAAATGCATGAAATGTAGATACTGACACAAACCTTCGATGTTAATAAAATTCCTATTTCGGTCAAAGATCTAACACTCTCGTCTTGAAAATCGAATATCTCGTAAAATTACAATTTAGTCCATCAACTTTTGTAAACTTATACTTTAGTCCTCAATTAGTCTCTAAACTTATACTTTACAAATTAGTCTCCCAAATTTTGGAAAATTATAGATCAGTAATCAAAATATTCTAAAATTATAAATCAGTCCTAAAACTATTCAGAATTTCAAATTAGACCCCAAATATGCAAAATATCAAATCTAGTCCTTGCGACAAATTTTTCCAAACACACTCTACTCTCGATTCAACCGATATAAATAGTTTCCAAACGCCTACATTATCTCTAATCAACCTCAAAAACTTGAATCTACAATCCATTTCTCAAAACAAACTCAAAATAATCATAAATCTTCAAAAATCTGAACCAAACCCTAGCCCATTCAATAACTCATTAAATCTTTCAAACCCAAGCTAAATCTAAACTTATCCAACCTTATTACATCATCAAAAAATGAGATCTAACTCACATTCCAACAGAAATCATCAAAATCTGAACCCTCGAACAAATTCAGCCTCCAACACAAATGCAAGATTCAAGGACAAAAATGCATAAACAAATGGAATGAAAGAGTGATCTTACCTCAAGAGTTGATAAGGAATGATGAGAAAACAATGGAGAAGAGTTCAAAACAGATTGAGAGTGATTTTATGTGAAAAGAGGAGTAAATGCGGAAGAATGTTCGGGTGAGGGGTACTTAATATGTCCCTTGCCCAAAACGCATCGTTTCATTGATTTACAAAGGCTAATGTATGTTAATTGATGTATGCTAAATTTTCATATTAATTCAAGCATTAATCGATATTATATTGGCCAAAAGTGTATTTAATTGTAACGAATTTATATTATTTTCGTGTATATGTAGGATAATGAAAATGCATGAGAAGTGAATTAAATGGTGAAAAAGGCATGAGGATTGAATGATTCAACAATGCAAAGGAAGTGGAAGTGATCAAGGAATGAAATGTGGGAAAAAGGTGTTCAAGTCAGCGTCACCGAAAGCATGCACAAGTTGAGTGAACAGTAGAGCTCACGATCATGATGGAGACCGTGAGCAAATGGAAGTGTGACCGTGATTCAATCACGGTCTTGAGTCATGATTGTGAGAGAAGACAATGATGCCTTTGGGTTTGATATCCTTTGTAGTAAGTAGTATTCTTTAGTTGAAATCTCAAAAGTCCTAACGCTTTATTATTAATTGGTTTCTACTTTCTTTCTTATTGCATGTATTTTATTCAAAAACCCAAAAATTCAAATCATGTTATTTATTGCTTTTATTTTATGAATTGATCACCATTACTACTAGTTCCCTTTGGTTTGATATCCATTGGAATACTCCTTGGTAAAACTACATCAATTCTGGTGCACTTGAAAGAAGCCGATCATTATTCAAACCTTAACATACATTACCAAGTCCCTTATGTACGTTAAAAAGGTCAAAAATATGTCCAGAAGCTTATGTTTTGCCAAATCTAGATCTAACGTACGTTGATCATTTAGGAACCCAATTAACGTATGTTAACCACTAGCTTACGTACGTTACACCCTTTCCAAATAATATAAGTTACCAATGAGCCTAACATACACTACAAATGCCAGAATGTATTTCTCAACTTCCTCTACTTCCAGACATGCACTGGATGATTCCCAGTGCCCAACAACACCCAACCTTACAAAAATATGGCCAATATCGTCATACACTTAATCAACATCCCAGACACTAAAGGATCGGATCAAAATTGAACAGAAAGCTACAAAGAACCTAGTCGGAACGGGCGAGATATTACATATTTCCCCCCTCAAAAGAAATTCATCCTCGAATTTCCTAACAAATTAGATCAAAATAATTACAGATGAACTCCAAACACTAATATAACTCAAATCCTCGATTTGATCAAACTCTAATATCTCAAATTCAGAAATCAAATTTAAGTCTCCAAAATAAATCACAATCTAGAATCTCAACATAAATACCATAGATGATGCAGATGATGGTACAAAATATGCAGAAATAGAGATAGAAAATGCTAGAAATGCAAAGACAGAGACAAAAAAATATCGACCTAAAGGTCTGCGGAGTCGAATAGGTGCGGGTATCTGCGCCAAACCTAATACTCGGCCTCCCAAGTGGCTTCCTCATCTGAATGGTGTCTCCAAATCACTTTCACTGAAACTATCTCCTCGTTGCGGAGTCTCTTAACTTACTGATCGACAATTATTAATGGAGCCTCGTCATATGACAAGTCGGGCCTAACCTCAACTGACTGTGGTAACAGAATGTGGGACGAATTAGAGACATACTTCCTTAGGAGCAAAATGTGGAACACTGGATGAACAGAAGCAAATTAAGGCAGTAACACTAACTCATACGCAATCTGGAGTGTTGTTTCCTCACTAGCGATTCTTACCCCTTTTCTTTTCTGTCTATTCTCTTTAATCCTATTATTCAGGTGATTTTGGTTGATTGCAGACTGTTGGCATTCAAAATTTGGTGATGCACTCTGGAGATTTAGTCAGTGCCCTTTTTTCGAGCCTAGTTATTTATTTAGTTAATTGCTCTACACTAGTGTACTTGTGGGTATTTAGTTCTGTATAATTATTTGGTATTTAAATGTGATTTCTTATCCACAAGCATTTTATTAATATGAATTTACTGTGTTAAAAAAATTTGGATTTCTACTTTATTATTTGTATTTAATGGATTTAGTTTGTTTTTGAAATAAGTTAGTTTTAGTTATGTTCTCAGAGGCTTGTGTGAGATGGGTCGGACTCCCATAGACGGTTCGCCTCGTACGCCGGTCATGGTCCGAAAACAAATCGTGACACAACGGCTCCAAGAAGGCTGATAATCTCAAACGGATCAACGTACCTAGGGCTTAATTTACCCTTCCTTCCAAATCTCATCACTCCCTTCATCGACGATACTTTAAGGAAAACATGGTTACCTACAATAAACTCCAAATTTTTATGCTTTGGATCAACGTAAATCTTCTGAAGACTTTGAGTAGTCTGAATCCATTGCTGAATCAATCTGACCTTCTCAGTGATCTTCAAAATAAGATCTAGCCCCAAAGGCTCTCTCTCACCGGTATCGGCCTAACACAAAGGAGATATGCACTTCCTTCCATATGGTGCCATGCTGATACTCGAATGGTACAAGTTTTTGTACGCAAACTCTACCAATGTCAAATAAAAATCCCAACTCCTAACAAAATGCACAGCTCACGCTCTCAACATTTCCTCTAGAGTATACATCGTACACTCAGACTGGCCATCAGTTTGCAAACGAAAGGCAGTACTAAAATCTTATCGAGTACCCAACTATTCTTGCAACTTATGCCCAAAATGAGATGTAAACTAGGGTCCTCTAGTGGACACTATGGAAACCGACACAACATGCAAACATACAATTCAGTCAATGTACAACTTCACTAGTCGTGTTGTTTCATATGTCGTCTTGACAGGGACAAAGTGTGCAGACTTGGTCAATCGATCCACGATAACCTAGATGGAGTCATATCCAGAATATGTCCTCAGTAAACCAACCACAAAATCCATTATGGTACGTATTTCTGCAATGAATATATGCTTTCAAAAGTAAATTCTGTTGTGGATCAAATGAGTTGCAGGAATCAAGTCAAACCTTGTAGAATTCACGCTTCTCCAAGTTACCAAAACGATATATGCTCAATGCCTCAACATGACTCATATGGATGTGCACTGCATAATCCACCTTCACTTCAGCATCAATAAATGCCACGGTCTGATGGGTTGCAAGAGCTAAAGGAAATTGTGAGATCATTGGCACATTCCACACAAACATTCCAGGCAAAGACCCCTGCAAGCATCACAGAAATTAAGGATCAACTTAGTGAATTGTCTAATTTGATCAACAATTTGGAAAATCAATGTGAATTGCCTGCAAAAATTGTCATTGATCCAATCCAGAACGTTAGTGCAATCATAATGCCAAATAAAAAGGAACTAAAAGTACCTGAAAGTGCGATTGTGTTATGGCATCACCATGGCATAAGCAAGAAAATGACAATAGAGGTTCCCAAGCTATTTTCTAGATTCGATGGCATTCCTTTTCTTGAAAAGCTTACGGGTTTAGTAGGAGGGATGCGCATGAGGTAATGGAAGACTTCTTGATGCTTTGGAAACTAATTTTGAGGAAATTTTTGATCCTGAACAAAATGTTGTTAAAGTTGCAGGTACTGAAGTAGAGACACATGCATTGGATCTCAAACCAACTCCAAATTGTATTGGCAAATCAGTTGATTGCCTGAAGGATGAGAATGAGAAAGACATGCTGGATACATTCAGAAAAATTAAGGTGAGCACTCCTTTACTTGATTCAATCAAGCATGAGCCTAAATCTGTTGAATTTCTCAAAGAATTTTGCACTAAGAAAAGAAAGCACCAATGGAGAGCATGGTGTATGTTCATGAAAATGCTTCGGTCATGATTCATAAGAGATTACGACCAAAGAAGAAAGATCCAAACATGTTCACTATCCCTTACACCATTGAAAATACAGAAATTAAAGGTGCCATGTTAGATTTAGGTTCTGCTATACATGTTATGCCTCTTTCGATTTATGAACAGTTGAATTTGGGACCCATGAACAACACAAGGACTACAATACAATTAGCTGATTATTCTATTACTTACTCGAAAGGAATGTTTGAGAATGTTTTGGTGTAGGTTGATAGTTTAACACTTCCCACTGATTTTTATGTTATAGACATGGGATGGTGAGCCTCGACATCCATCATTAATTTTGTTGGAAAGACCATTCCTCAAAACTGCAAGTGCAAAAATTGATTTCTAAATGGTGAAATTACCTTTGAGGTTGAGAAAAAAGTGGTGCACTTCAATATTGAGCAAGGATGATGATTCAAGTTTGTCCAGCTAAAAAGATGTTAAAGAAGTGCTTCTTAGGAGGCAACCCAATGTTTTAATTATTTTTGCTTTCATTGTTTCATTATTTTGTTGTTTGATTGATCCAACAAATTTTAATTCTTTTTGGATTTTTATGCCTTCATATCTTTTTTAATTTCAAAATTTCGAAGATTTAATTGCATTTGTCTTGGAGAATGGTTTTGCTTTGATATGCAACTAGGTGAGGAAATTGGGTTTGCTAGATGAGATCAACAGCTAAGTGCGGGGAAGCTCCAGTGGAAGAAACACACATCAGAAGGTGAAACATGCATCACAAGGTGGTTGGGTTGGAAGTCAAAATATTTTTGTTTCCATAAAGACAACACAAACAGCAAAACGATGTGCATCACTTATGTGGGACAATGTTGTTTAGTATCAGGAGCACCACACCTGTCAAACCGACACCGTTTTTGCCAAACCTGGAGGTCAATTCTGGAAAGAGGGGTAGTTTGGCCTTTTGAACTCAATTTTTATACCCTAATTCCCTTAATTGGGACCATTTTACATCTCAATCCAAAAAATTCTTCCTCAAGTTCTCTCTGAAGTCGACATCCCATCGCCACCACATCCTACACTCAAATCCACCATTGAAACAATGCCAATTAAGAAGTTTGAAGGTTGATTTTGTGGCCAACCGCCTCCACAATCTCAAGACAAAGCCGAACAATCTCGCCACATTGAGGACAATTTGAATTTTAAGTGTGGAGAGGGGGATTTGTGTTTGTTTGTTTATGTTTTTCTGTTTGCATTGTGATTCATATTTTTCTTATTTTTTGTGATTTTTGTTGTCATATTTTTCTCTGATTTTTGTTGAATTTTTCAAATTTTGTTTGTGTTTTGTATAATGTGTGATCACGTTTTATTTTCTATTTGCATTTGTGATGTGTCTTGTGTAGGCTTGTCTCTAACATTGTGATGTGTCTTGTGTAGGCTTGTCTCTAACATTTGATAATTTAAAATGTCAAGCATCTTAAGGTCTAAAAGCTCTCATATACCCGTTTGTGTATAACTTGGATTTCTATGCACCTTAGCTTCAGGAAATGATAGCGCCAAGTACTAGAACCAATTAGGATTAGTTTGAATTCACACACACCCCTGTGATATTTTGAGACTTAAACACTTTATTTTCTTGGCATGTGATTGATCATTCATAGTAGGACCTTACATGGATTTGTTATCTAGTGCATTTTGAAGACCATACCATTTTGATTAAGACATTGAAAAGATGAAATACATTATTTGTTAACCCTTTGTGTTATCCTTTTCCTTCAATATTCATCTTTTATAATTATCCTTTGTTCACCCACTTTGAGCCTTGACATTTTCTTGTTTTAAACATGTTTTCACCAATTCTCATTTTTGTTCAAAACCTTCAACATTTGCACCCTAAGTTGAGAGATTTTTAGATGTGATACATTGCCAAAATTATTTTTTTATGTTAATGCCATAGTATTGTACTTATTTGGATATGTCTTATCTATGAGTTTTATTCTTATTTTGTAACTGAAACATTGCTTCCAAATTTTGATGTGTTATTGGAAAAGTGACGTTGCTATTGAAAATAAAAAAAATAAAAAAAAAAGGAGAAAAGAAAAAAAAATGAAAGCAACGAAAAGGAAGATTGAATGTGTTTGGGTAGCCTTGTTTTGGAAAAGGAAGACATGTAGTGGCAAGTATCACTTGATTTTAGTATTTAGGTGTAAACACTACACCTAAACACTTTGAGAGATAAAGTGTAACTTGTAAGGGTATGAGTTTGACTATCCTTTTGGGGGCATTACTAGTGCGGAGACGATCTTTTTAAGATTGTCGGATATTCTAGCAATAGTTGTGTTTTCTCTTGAATATTCGATGCATGTGGATTTGGGTATTACATGATATGGGGGTAAAAAGGGTGATTGGAATTTAAGGTTCTTAATTGTTTTAATTTATTGAATGCTTGAGGACAAACATTGTTTAAGTTTGGAGATATTTGATGAGTTGCATTTCATGCATGTTTTGCCTTGCATTTTATATTTGTTTTGCATTATAAATTGTTATTATTCGTGTCTTTTTATATCTTGTTGCTTCTTTGGTGATTTAGGTGGGATGTTGGTGAAAAATGAAAATTTGGAGTTATTTTGGTGCATTTTGGCATTAACTGCATTATAGCGTGACCAAGCCATGGAAGGGACATTGACTGGGTTGACCGTTGCGCATTGGTTTTTGAGCATCTTGGATGTCTTAGAGGGCCGTTAGCTCAATTTTGCTATTGGAACTAAACAATTAACATTATTATTATTATTATTAGTTATTTTTTAGGGGAATTATGTTTAGTTTGGTTTTGATGATGATGAATGCAAAACATCCATGAAAAATGTGCAAAATTATAGACTTGTTGATACTTGGCCACAATGCATGTTACGAACGTGTAACCCACATAGAGCATATGAAAATGGCATTAAAGAACGCTAAAGTGGAACCAATACACATTGATTGAATGACAATCAAAAGCAATGAGCATTAGGTGTTTATTAACGCACATCGAACTTCATCAACGCACATTGTCGAGGGTTCAGATTGATGAGGAAAATGTTGGTTGCTGAGCAAGGCATGTAGATGGTGCAAAGAAGGCATTTTTGATAAATTGACCTACGCACATTGATGGGCTTCAGGTTAAGACAAAGATGAGACACTTCTTAGGATTTGAATTTGAATATTCCTTGTACAAGGATGACATCAGAATTGAAGCTGTAAACTTTGAGAACGTCAATGCAAGCTGAGGATGGAGGAATGCAGGCTGATGAATGTCTGGGAAAAAGTGCATATTCTGGAACTTAGAACAACATACGCACGAGCCACAAAGCACACTGATAGAGTCATCAACGCACGTATATGAGGTATAAGGCACGTAGATGCCAATCGATTTAGGGCAGTGACTATTGGAGTCCTTGCAATGCACGTAGACATGCTATCAAGACATTCAGAACTCAGATGGATAGAATTACTAAGCATTTTGATTGGATACAACACACATAGTAAAGGGTGACATCAATTAAAATCATAATTTCCACTGTCTCACAATTGCTACTTCGAGGCTTCCAACGACTATATTTCTAAGAGTAGCTATAAATAAACGTCCCAGAACAGAAGGAAGATAAGAGATTAATTTTCTATACTTTATTATTATTGTTTCTCTCTTCGTTACCTTTCTAACCCATTTGAGATATTTACTTGCAATCTTATTTCTGGGTTGGTGTGAGTATAAATCTATCATACTCTTGGGTTGATTTTGAATCAAGCAAGGTTATTTGTTTGGGGTAGATAGGTTTCCTTGTTATGCCTTAGAAAAACAAGAGTGGTTGCTAGTGAGCCTTAGAAAACTAGTCGAAACTATTTTCTAGTTAAGCCCGCAAAAACTAGAGGTTTGGTTTTCTTGTTTTGTCCTTAAAACAAGGTGAACGTTTTTCTAGTTGAGTTCGCAAAAACTATGGATTTGGTTTCCTTGTTGAGCCTGCAAAAATAAGGTGTAACGATTTGCTTGTTGATCCCGCAAAAACAAGTTGTTATAAATGGTTTCCCTCCACCCAGAAGTGAAGAAGATAGTTGATTGAAATTATCTAGTGGATCTAGAGGAGTGGACGTAGGTCAATAAGGACCGAACCACTATAAATCGTATTTTTTTCCCTCTCCCTACTCTATTTACTTTGCCTCTAATTGTGTGGATTGGATTTTGTTTGGCTTCCGCATTCAACTTTGTTATTTTGTTTTGAATTGCAAAAGACTTTTAACAATGTTTTTTAAACTCTTTAAAACTCCAATTGACCCCCTATTGGAGTGTCATTATACATTATGATCGAATCTTATAAATTATGTTTTTCTAATTAGGACACATATATATGCCTTGTATTTTGGAGATTGGCGGCGATCTTCTTCTCCAACTATTCATTCACATTTATATACCGTTATTATTATTTGTGTTGATTGCATGATTTGGCAAGTTGTGTGATTGAATGAATAATATATCGTTATTTAGGATTGATAGTGTGTCACATTAGTCATAATATAGGTAACAAATAACTTGTATGTGGTTGGACATTAGTCAATTTTATGGAACTAAACAATTTGGCCTCAATGATTTACAGCATTTCCGACTTCACTGGCTAGGATAAGAGTCTTTTTAATTCATACTGCTGTCATAGAATAAAACTTGTTAAGGCATTCCGGAGGTTGTCTAGTGGTTAGAAAAATAGTTTGCAGGGCACCCGGGGCTATCAATAAATTAAGAAGGAATTGGTTAATCGAGTGTGTCACCATTAGCTATAACTCTGTCTATTCGAATGCTTGATATTCATCTTTTGTGTCTATGATCAACCGATTGGATTGAACGGAGAAATGCTTAGCTACACATTTATTATTATTGATTTTCTCATATTTTCATTGTTGCATTTTTATTTTCTTTCCTGGTGCAAACTTTTATTTAGTTATTCTCGGCTTCACTTTCAATCTTTGCAATTTTATTTTATTTTTATTTTCTTTCAAATAAATAAACTTTACCAATCTCTATAGATTTGACCATGCTCACTGCTATATATAGAATATTTATTTTTTGAGTAGGAATTAATTTGTTTGTTTGACACCCATCAAATTTTGGCGTTGTTGTCGGGGATTGGTTTCAAAGTTTAGTTATTTGTTATTTTCATTATTTGCTTTGATCTTCTTTAATAGCTAGAAAAAAGATGGCTTTGACCATGGATAGTAATCAATTAACAAAGAGAATAAACAATCAATTAATAAAGCGTTACGACTTTCGAGATTTCAACCAAAGACTTCTATTTGACAAATTAACGAATGGGGTTTTGTGATTGAGCATTCTTTCACTTAACTCGCTTAAAGTCTCTCTCAAGTTCACTTAAGCTATGGCTACATTTATTAGAAGGGTCATTTCGGCCTCAACTAACTAAACTAAACTCTTTAAGCAATTGGAGAATTTCATCGAACACCTTACATGCATAGAATATATCTATATTAAATCATGTAAGTTTAATGCTTGTGAACTTCATCTAGCCTTCATCTCTCGATCCATCAACTAGACTTATCATAACTATTGTCATGGTGATCAAACACAACAATAATCAATCAAAACAAGCCATTAAATCAAATCATAGGGCAAGTATCAAATATAGAACATAAATCAAAAAACTCATTTTCACAAAACCCATTAAATCAAATCAAGTATCAAGGAGAATTTTTTTTAATAACAGAGAGAATGTGTAGAGAATGTTCTTAATTGGGAAAATATGAGAATGTATTTAAATCCCAAATGTGACCTCAAAACCTTTCAATAATTCTTGACAAAAATGCCTCTTAAATGTGCTTTGGTCCCCACAGGTTTGTCCTCTTCAGTCACCAATTTTCTCTCTCTTCGTCACTATCTGTAAAAGGCCACGATCGTGGCCAAGTTTTATCCAAAATTTGTGCCTTTCTCCTTCTGCCACAGCCATCCAAGAACCACCACAGTCGTGGCATCTCTCTGCCAACATTTTGCTCCTTTAAGTTCTTGACAACGTCATCGCACTTGGCCCCCATCTTTTCTTGAAGAAAACTTCATTTTCTTCATGCTTTCAACATTTTGCTTAGGGCCTTTCGACTTTGAATCTCTTTTACACCTTTTTAAACTCCTTTTCATCAAATAATCTCATCCTATAAACATCATATGAATTTCATCATAAAACTATGATTTGTAGGATGAAAACATATACATTCTTTCTTGATTAATCATGTAAATTTAGGATACATCATGCCTCTTAAGTTGTCTCAATGCATAGGCAAGTACGTTGCATTAATACACAACCTAGGCCAACCTTCGAGGCATCACAGCACACCACAAATCCTTCAGAACCCGAAGGTAGAACCAACACTAGCACACTCGTCAAACACTTCTTCAACTTCTGAAAACTCTGCTCGCAAGAATCAAATGTGACAAACTTAACTCCCTTCTAAGTTAACTGACTCATAGGAGCAGTAGTCCTCAAGAAATCTTGGATAAACCTCCTATAATACCCAGTTAATATAAGAAAACCCTGAATCTCTGTGGCAGTCTTAGGTCTCTCCCAGTGAAGTATAGCCTCTAATTTCTTTGAGTCCACCATGATGCCTTCTCTCGACACCACGTGCTCTAAGAATGCCACATGTTCAAGCTAGAACTCGCATTTTAAGAACTTTGCATAAAATTGATGTTCTCGTAAAGTCTACAACACTGACCTCATATGGTCCTCATTTGAGTAAACCAAAATGTCATCGATGAAAATAATAACGAACCGATCCAAATACAGTCTGAACACTATGTTTATTAAGTCCATGTATGCCACTTGTGCATTAATTAAACTAAATGACATCACCAATAACTCATAGTGACCAGACCTAGTTTGGAATGTTATCTTAGGTATATAATCTCCTTTGATCCTCAACTGATGATATTCCAACCTCAAGTCAATCTTAGAAAAACACTGTGCACCATTGGAACCAGTCAAACAAATCATCTATCCTCGGAAGGGGATATCGGTTCTTCACTGTTACCTTGTTAAGCTGGCGATTATGAATACACATATGAAGGCTCCAATCTTTCTTCTTTACAAATAACACCAGAGAACCCCAAGGTGAGACGCTCGGTCGAATAAAACACTTATCTAACAACTCCCTCAATTGAGTATCTAACTCCTTCAACTCTGCTGACACATCCGATACGGTGGGATCAATATCAGATTGATACCATGCTGCACCTCCATAGCAAACTCAATCTCTTGATTGGGTGGGAGTCACGATAACTCCTCAAAAAACACATTAGAGAATTCTTGTACCATTGGTACGTCTTCTACTCTCAACACCAAGCCTTGAGACTCGGTAAGCACAAAAGTCAAATATGCCTCACAACCACGGTGAATCATCTTCTCTGCTTTAACAATTGACATGTATCCCCCTACAATATTGTCTCGCTCATATGATAACATAACTCACTTTGACCTGGTGATAGAAAGCATACTCTCTCTACAAAGCAATCCAAGGTAACTTGCCAAGTCAAAAACCAATCAATACCTAGTATCACATCAAACTCTCCCATGTCTAATATCGTAAGATCATCTATCAACTCATGCCCACCAAAGGAAATCACACAACCTCAGACCTCAGAGTCAACTACTATCTTGCCACCTAAAGGTGATGAAACTTCTAACAATTTGTCCAATGGATGCACTACTAACCTAGCATTATCAACACAATATGATGTGATAAAAGAATGTTGATGTATGCTAAACGTACATATTAATTCAAGCATTAATCATGAGCATTTTGGCCCTAAATGTGCTCAATTGTGCACGAATTTATTATCTTTCGTGTTTTATTGTAGGGTGAATGATTTGCATGAATTTGGATGGAAAATGGTGCAAAAGAAATGCGAGATGGAAAGGCCCCAAAAGAACTCAAGAAAACATGAAGAAAACGAAGGTTCCAAGGTGGAAAAAGGTGTCACGGCCGTGAGAAAAAGTGTCACAGACGTGACAAGCAAAACTAAAAAGTGCCATTTTGGGCAGAAGTTTTGTCACGGCCGTGACCATGTCACAATCAGTGTCACGGCCGTGACACTCTGAAAGTGGCCAAATACGAGCTGCAAGTGAAAAAGCTATCAAGTGGGGACCAAGGCACATCCAATGGGCATTTTTGGGAGACTTTTGCTAGGGTTTGTAGGGGACCTTAAGGGCTATAAATAGGCCTCTTTCACATCATTTTGAGGATCATTAAAAGAAGACCACAAAGCTTAGAGAGAGAAAGATGATTCAATAAGAGAGAGAAGTGGAGTTCCTTGAAGAGACCTATGGTCTTGGAAAGGGAGCCCCATTGGCTTTTGTTTTCTATTTCTTAATTTATGTTTGGTGTTGTGGTTTTTATTTTAAGGTTAGTTTTTCTTTTGATTTTTTAAAGCAATGGTAGTCTAGGTTTTGAATTTGGATTTTGAGTTCTAAGATACGATAGATATTTTCTATATTTAATGAATGGGTATTATTTTTGTGCTTTGAATTTCCATATTTGAAGTTGGTCTTTAATGGGTATTGTGTTTTTATTCTTTATTTGATTGTATGCCTTTGGATTTGATTTAATGTCTAGTTGTGTTTGACTATTTTTGAGCTTGATCACCTTGATGGTAGTTGTGATAAGCCTAGTTGAAGTATCGAGAGATGAAGGCTAGGTGAAGTCTACAAGCATTAGACTTGTGTGGTTTAGGATAGAGATATACGTAGACCCATAAGGTGTTTGATGTGTTGATTTCGGTTTTGATGATGATGATGATTGCAAAACATTCATGAAAAATGTGCTAAGTTGCAAACTTGTTGAAATCTGGATACAAAGCGACTTGTACATGATACAAGTCACTTTGATCATATTCAAGAAATTAAGGGTTAACACAATATGTGTTGTACATGATATAAGTCACGTTGACAAGACTCATTTAGGAAACAGAAGGATTCCAAATCATACAAAGCAATTTGTACATGATACAAGTCACGTTATAACCTTCTGGATTGATTGCACAAGTATACAAGTCACGTTGCAGGGAGTATAAGTCACGTTATATGATGATCCGATGAGGACAAAGCCAAGAGGCTCCTTGAGATTTGAATTTGAATAGTCTCTGACATGCTGACATGGATTAAAGGTTCAATCTTAAGCATTATCAACAACGCACATTGCATGAGGTACAAGTCACGTTGAGAATTCATTGGGTGAATTATGCATATTCTGGAACAAAGAACAACACACGTTGAACAAGCCACAAGTCACATTGATACCTGATCAATGTACGTTGTCCATGATACAAAGCACACAACACCTGTTCAATGTACGTTGTACATGATACAAAGTACACTGTATCCAATGTCAACACAGTACAACATTTGGAATTATTCCAAAATGGCTATATTCTTGACTCCAACGGTCACAAACTCTAAGAAATTTATAAATAGGCATCTCCAACATCAGAAGCAATGAGAGAGACCTTGCTTGGAATTGCTATTCATTTTATCTCTCTTTTCTACCTTTCTAACCCATTTGAACTATACATTTTCAAATGTATTTCTGGGTTTGAGCTTAATGTTAAATCTGTGTTTTGGGAACACAATTTGTAACAATCATAGTATTTGATTGAGGGTATATTGGTTTCCTTGTTGAGCCTTAGAAAAACAAGAGTGGTTTCTAGTGAGCCTTAGAAAACTAGAGGTTTGATTTCTTAGTTGAGCCCGCAAAAACTAGATGTTTGGTTTTCTTGTTTTGTCCTTAAAACAAGGTGAACCGTTTTTAGTTCAACCAAAAAAAACTAAGAATTCGGTTTTCTTATTGATCCCGCAAAAACAAGGTAACAATTTTCTTGTTGATCCAGCAAAAACAAGGTTTAATGGTTTCCATCCACCCGCAAGTGAGGAGATAGTGAAAAGCCTAAGTAAGACTTAGGTAGTTGACGTAGGCATGGTTGGTCGAAACACTATAAATCTGGTTTTGCTCTCTTTCCTTACTCTCTTATATTTGTTTGCCTTGCACTGCATTTGATTTATATTGTTGAGTGTGGATTGAATCTTTAGAGCTTTCGTATTTAACTTTGATATTAATTTCAAAAGCTTTGTTATTTGGTTTAATTTGCAAAAGTTTTCAGCAAAGTTTTTCAACTTGCTAAAAATCCAATTCACCCCTATTAGATTGTCATTTCTTATTGGGACCAGGACTTTGAGTTGGTATCAGAGCTTGTGCTCTTGATAATTTCTGGTTAACAACCAAAGAGTTAAAGGTCAAAATGGAATCCTTGAATGTTTTCCTCATTTATTTTGACATATTGCTCATTTATGCATTTTTTATACAGCTTGATGGTAAGACTTGATTGATTGCATATATGAATGGATTGCTAGCATTGAGTTTTCATTTTTCAAAGGGAGAGCTATTCTTTGAAAACTGAAGTGCATATTTTGAAACAAAAAGGGGGAGTTTTAATTTCAAAATCATTTTTTTAAATGCATTTGCTTGGGGGAGCTATATTTATGCCTATCAATTTCTCTAATTGTTTTGGGGGAGAAGTGTGCATACCTTTTTTATGATACAAAAAGGGGGAGAGGTGTTACATGAATTTGCATGTTATTTTTTTTATTGATATCATTTTTATTTTGAACATCATGAATATAATTGTGTTGGACTAACCAAGTGACAAGGAGTGAAATCATTGATCAATTTCTTTGCTATTGATGAATAGGTGTTCAAATTGATGAATGTTTTGTCATCATGAAAAAGGGGAAGATTGTTGACTTCGGTTTTGATGATGATGATTATTGCAAAACATCCATGAAAAATGTGCTAAGTAGCAAACTTGCTGAAATATGGATACAAAGCGACTTGTACATGATACAAGTCACTTTGATCATATTGAAGAAATTTTGAGTTAACACAATATGTGTTGTACATGATACAAGTCACGTTGGCGGGACTCATTCAGGAATCAGAGGGATTCCAAATCATACAAAGTGACTTGTACATGATACAAGTCACGTTATAACCTTCTGGATTGATTGCACAAGTATACAAGTCACGTTGCAAGGAGTACAAGTCACGTTATATGATGATCCAATGAGGACAAAGCCAAGACGCTCGTTGTGATTTGAATTTGAATATGCTCTGATACGCTGACATGGATTAAAGCTGCAATCTTGAGCATAATCGACAACGCACGTTGCATGAGGTACAAGTCACATTAGGAATTCATTAGGCGAATTGTGCATATTCTGGAAAAAAGAACAACGCACGTTGAACAAGCCATAAGTCACATTGATACCTAATCAATGTATGTTGTACATGATACAAAGCACACAACACCTGCACAATGTACGTTGTACATGATACAAAGTACATTGTATCTGATGTCAGCATTGTACAACATTTTGAGTTATGCCACAATGGCTATATTCTTGACTCCAACGGTCAAAAAATCCAAGAAAGTAAATAGGCATCACCAACATGAGAAGCAATGAGATAGACCTTGCCTAGACTTGCTATTCATTTTATCTCTCTTCTTTACCTTTCTAACCCATTTCAACAATACACTTGCAAATGTATTTCTGGGTTTGAGCTTAATGTTAAATCTGTTTTTTGGAAACACAATTTGTAATAATCAAAGTATTTGATTGAGGGTAGATTGGTTTCCTTGTTGAGCATTGGAAAAATAAGAGTGGTTGCTAGTGAGCCTTAGAAAACTAGAGTTTCGATTTCTTAGTTGAGCTCTTAGAAACTAGAGTTTCGATTTGGTTTTCTTGGTTTGTCATTAAAACAAGGTGAACGGTTTTTAGTTCAGCCAACAAAAACTAGGGATTCGATTTTCTTGTTGAGCCCGCAAAAAAAGAGTGTAACCTTTTTCTTGTTGATCCTGCAAAAACAAGGTGTAATGGTTTCCCTCCACCTACAAGTGAGGAGATAGTGAAAAGCTTAAGTGAGACTTAGGTAGTGGGCGTATGCATGGTTGGCTGAACCACTATAAATCTGGTTTTGCTCTCTTCCCTTCCTTTCTCATATTTGCTTTCCTTACACTACATTTGATTTATATTGTTAAGTGTGGATTAGATCTTTAGAGCTTTCGCATTTAACTTTGATATTGATTTAAAAAGCTTTGTTATTTGGTTTAATTTGCAAAATTTTTCAACAAAGTTTTTCAACTTGCTAAAAATTCAATTCACACCCTTATTGGATTGTCATTTCTTATTGGGATTAGGACTTTCAGTTGGTATCAGAGCTTGTGCTCTTGATAATTTATGGTTTAACAACCAAAGAGTTAAAGGTCAAAATGGAATCCTTGAATGTTTTTCTCTTTTTTTTAACATATTTCTCATTTATGCATTTTTGATGTAGCTTGATGGTAAGACTTGATTGATTGCATATATGAGTGGATTGCTTGCATTGAGTTTTTATTTTTCAAAGGGGGAGTTATTCTTTGAAAACTGTAGTGCATGTTTTGAAACAAAAAAGGGGAGCTTTAATTTCAAAATTATTTTTTTAAATGCATTTGCTTAGAGGGAGCTATATTTATGCCTATCAATTTCTCTAATTGTTTTGGGGGAGAAGTGTGCATACCTTTTTGATGATACAAAAAGGGGGAGAGGTGTTACATGAATTTGCATGTTATTTTTTTATTGATATCATTTTTATTTTGAACATCATGAATATAATTGTGTTGGACTAACCAAGTGACAAGGAGTGAAATCATTGATCAATTTCTTTGCTATTGATGAATAGGTGTTTAAATTCATGAATGTTTTGTCATCATCAAAAAGGGGGAGATTGTTGACTTCGATTTTGATGATGATGATGATTGCAAAACATCCATGAAAAATGTGCTAAGTTGCAAAATTGTTGAAATCTGGATACAAAGCGACTTGTACATGATACAAGTCAGTTTTATCATATTCAAGAAATTCTAGGTTAACACAATGTGCGTTGTACATGATACAAGTCACGTTGATGAGACTCATTCAGGAAGCATAAGGATTCCAAATCACACAAAGTGACTTGTACGTGATACAAATCACGTTATAACCTTCTGGATTGATTGCACAAGTATACAAGTCACATTGCAAGGAGTACAAGTCACGTTACATGATGATCTGATAAGGACAAAGCCAAGATGTTGCTCGATATTTGAATTTGAATATTCTCTGACACGCTGACATGGATTAAAGGTGCAATCTTGAGCATAATCGACAACTCACGTTGCATGAGGTACAAGTCACGTTGAGAATTCATTGGGTGAATTGTGCATATTCTGGAACAAAGAACAACACACGTTGAACAAGCCACAAGTCACATTGATACCTGATCAATGTACGTTGTCCATGATACAAAGCACACAAGACCTGTTCAATGTAAGTTGTACATGATACAAAGTACATTGTATCCGATGTCAACATAGTACAACATTTGGAGTTATTCCACAACGGCTATATTCTTCACTCCAACAGTCACAAACTCCAAGAAAGCTATAAATAGGCATCTCCAACATCAGAAGCAATGAGAGAGACCTTGTCGAGATTTGCTATTCATTTTATCTCTTTTCTCTACCTTTCTAACCCATTTGAACTATACACTTGCAAATGTATTTCTGGGTTTGAGCTTAATGTTCAATCTGTGTTTTGAGAACACAATTTGTAACAATCAAAGCATTTGATTGAAGGTAGATTGGTTTCCTTATTGAGCCTTAGAAAAACAAGAGTGGTTGCTAGTGAGCCTTAGAAAACTAGAGTTTCAGTTTCCTAGTTGAGCCCGCAATAACTAGAGGTTTGATTTTCTTCTTTTGTCCTTAAAACAAGGTGAATACTTTTTAGTTCAGCCAGCAAAAACTAGGGATTTAGTTTCCTTGTTGAGCCCATAAAAACAAGTTGTAACGGTTTTCTTGTTGATCCCATAAAAATAAGGTGTAATGGTTTCCCTCCACCCATAAGTGAGGAGATAGTGAAAAGCCGAAGTGAGACTTAGGTAATTGACGTAGGCATGGTTGGTCGAACCACTATAAATATGGTTTTACTATCTTTCTTTACTCTCTTATATTTGCTTGCCTTGCATTGCATTTGATTTATATTGTTGAGTGTGGATTGGATCTTTAGAGCTTTCGGATTTAACTTTGATATTGATTTCAAAAGCTTTGTTATTTGGCTTAATTTGCAAAAGTTTTCAACAAAGTTTTTTAACTTGCTAAAAATCCAATTCACCCCCCTTTTGGATTGCCATTTCTTATTGGGACTAGTACTTTCATTTAGTACCAGAGCTTGTGCTCTTGATAATTCCTGGTTTAAGAACCAAAGAATTAAAGGTGAAAATGGAATCCTTGAATGTTTTTCTCATTTCTTTTGACATATTGCTCATTTATTCATTTTTTATGTAGCTTGATGATAAGACTTAATTGATTGCATATATGAGTGGGTTGCTTGCATTGAGTTTTTATTTTTCAAAGGGGGAGCTATTCTTTGAAAACTGCAGTGCATATTTTGAAACAAAAAGGGGAAGTTTTAATTTCAAAATCAGTTTTTAAATGCATTTGCTTGGGGGAAGCTATATTTATGCCTATCAATTTCTCTAATTGTTTTGAGGGAGAAGTGTGCATACCTTTTTGATGATACAAAAAGGGGGAGAGGTGTTACATGAATTTCCATGTTATTTTTCTATTGATATCATTTTTATTTGAACATCATGAATATAATTGTATTGGACTAACCAAGTGACAAGGAGTGAAATCATTGATCAATTTGTTTGCTATTGATGAATAGGTGTTCAAATTCATGAATGTTTTGTCATCATAAAAAATGGGGAGATTGTTGACTTCAATTTTGATGATGATGATGATTGCAAAACATCCATGAAAAATGTGCTGAGTTGCAAACTTGCTGAAATCTGGATACAAAGCGACTTGTACATGATACAAGTTAGTTTTATCATATTCAAGAAATTATGGGTTAACACAATGTGCGTTGTACATGATACAAGTCACGTTGATAGGACTCATTCAGGAAGCAGAAGGATTCCAAATCAGACAAAGTGACTTGTACGTGATACAAGTCACGTTATAACCTTCTGGATTGATTGCACAAGTATACAAGTCACGTTGCAAGGAGTACAAGGCATGTTATATAATGATCTGATGAGGACAAAGTCAAGACGCTCCTCGAGATTTGAATTTGAATATTCTCTGACACGCTGACATGGATTAAAGGTGCAATCTTGAGCATAATCGACAATTCACGTTGCATGAGGTACAAGTCACGTTGAGAATTCATTGGGTGAATTGTGCATATTCTGGAACAAAGAAAAATGCACGTTGAACAAGCCACAAGTCACATTGATACCTGATCAATGTACGTTGTCCATGATACAAAGCACACAAGACATGTTCAATGTAAGTTGTACATTATACAAAGTACATTGTATCCGCTGTCAACATTGTACAACATTTGGAGTTATTCCACAACGGCTATATTCTTGACTCCAACGGTCACAAACTCCAAGAAAACTATAAATAGGCATCTCCAACATCAGAAGCAATGAGAGAGAGCTTGCCTAGAATTGCTATTCATTTTATCTCTCTTCTCTACCTTTCTAACCCATTTAAACTATACATTTTCAAATGTATTTCTGGGTTTGAGCTTAATGTTAAATCTGTATTTTAGGAACACAATTTGTAACAATCAAAATATTTGATTGTGGGTAGATTGGTTTCCTTGTTGATCCTTAGAAAAATAAGAGTAGTTGCTAGTGAGCCTTAAAAAACTAGAGTTTCGGTTTCTTAGTTGAGCCCGCAAAAACTAGAGGTTTGGTTTTCTTGTTTTGTCCTTAAAATAAGGTGAACCACTTTTAGTTCAGCCACCAAAAACTAGGAATTCAGTTTTCTTGTTGATCCAGCAAAAACAATGTGTAAAATTTTTCTTGTTGATCCAGCAAAAACAAAATTTAATGGTTTCCCTCCACCCACAAGTGAGGAGATAGTGAAACGCCTAAGTGAGACTTAGGTAGTTGGCGTAGGCATGGTTGGTCAAACCACTATAAATCTAGTTTTGCTCTCTTTCCTTACTTTCTCATATTTGTTTGCCTTGCACTGCATTTGATTTATATTGTTGAGTGTGGATTGGATCTTTAGAGCTTTCGCATTTAACTTTGATATTGATTTCAAAAGCTTTGTTATTTGGTTTAATTTGCAAAAGTTTTCAACAAAGTTTTTCAACTTGCTAAAACTCCAATTCACTCCCCTCTCACGATGAAATTCCCCAAATGACCTAATGGGCCTTTGGGGAATTTTCAACAATGTTTTGGCTTGCTTCTCGATTATCCAAATGTTTTTATTTACTTTGTTGTTTTTTTAAGTTTATAAAACCATACCCAACTCAACTCAAAATCTCGGTTTGTATTGCTTCCTTTGTTTTTCTATCACTAACTAGTACTCATTCCCTTGGATTCGATAACCCTAGGGATACTCTCAAAGTAAAACTACATCGATTCTAGTATGCTTGCTAGACACCAATCAAATGCGATGCACCAGAATCAAATAAAACATAAGCAGAAGTCCCTAAAATGGACATTGTACCAGCCACTACAGTATTGGAGGCATAGGCCTCCTGATGGGTCAGATGATATACTCGTGCTTGTCCCCCTGTAGCACTACTCTAAGCGGTCTGACCACGACCCATAATCACATATCCATGGACAAAATAACCACGGCCTCTAAAACCCCTACCAGCTATAGCCATACCTCTGATGATCCCAATACTAACAGTGCCAGAACCTCCTGCCTGTCTGCATAGAATGTAAAAGGATAAGGGTAAAGAAAGCTTCTCTTGTGTTGACTTTCCTCGCTTTTGCTTTGTCTTTAGATGCATGAATCCAATTTAGGCATGAGACAAAATGTTAGTGGGAACAATATATATAGGCATGAAAATTTGTTAAGGAACCATGATTTGCGTAGAACACTCCTTCATACCTTATTCTAAGCAAATAAAACAAGAAAATAAACTATATACATAGTTTATAGTCATTTTGGAGTATTCATCTAGACACCATAGGAGTCAATCTCTTCCCATAGACCACAAGTGGTTTGTGAACATAAAGCACAAAATCAATAGCTCTACATGAATATAAGAGAGTGTATATGTGCCACATCATGCATAAAAGAAAACAAAAATAAAGGATCACAACTAATAACACCGTTCCCTAGCAACGGTGCCAAAAAATTGATCGGCCTCTTACAATTGCACAAGAGTCGATGTAGTAATAAAACCCTTGGAGTATTCTTCGGGTGTCGAATTCATAGGGAACGTGTACTAGTTAATGATCAAAAAGCAAAGGAAAGCAATAAAAACCAAGATTTTGAATTGTGATGGGTTTGATTTTAAAAACACAAAATGAAATGACAAAGTAAATAAAAGCATTTGGATCAATGAGATGCAAGCAACGAATCCTTTTTGCTAAATCAATGAAATGGGTTTTTGGAATTGAGTGTTCTCCCCACAAGACTAATCCAAGACCTCTTTCGAGATCACTCAAATTGTACCTATGCTTCCTAGGTGGGTCCTTTAAGCCACACCTAGCCAAACTAAGCCCATTAAGTCCATTGAGAAATTTCATCGAACACCTCACAAGCATATAATATATCTATTCTAAATCATGTAAGTTTAATGCTTGTAGACCTCACCTAGTCTTGCTTGTAGACCTCACCTAGTCTTCATCTCTCGATTCATCAACTAGGTTTATCAAAACTACCATCAAGGTCATCAAGCTCAACAATAGTCAATCAAAACAAGCCATTAAATCAAAACCAAGGGCAAGCATCAATTATACAACATAAATCACAAAATCCATTAAATAAAACTTCAAATATTAAACAAAAACACAATACCCATTCATTATCATAACAAATAGTCATCAAAACTTACAATTCAATATCCAAACTAAAGAGCTACACTACCATTGTCTAAAGAAAATGAAAATAAATACTAACCTCTAGAAGAAAAACAACATCACCAAAATAAAAATATGAAATGGAAAACAAAAGATGAGGAGGATTCCTTTCCAAGACCATATGTCTCTTCAAAGAACCCCTTTTTCCTCTTGGCTCCTCTTTTCTTCTCTCAAGCTTTGGTGGCAAGTGTTTCTTAAACTAAATGATCTAAAGGATGCCCACAATGGTATGGAAGAGGTGTATTTATACCCCTCTTTGGTCTCCCAAAACCCTAGGACAAGTGTCCTCATGAGTTTACTTGGGTCCTTTCAACTTCAATTTTTTTTCTCCTTTTCCCACTCATTTTCTTCAAATTAGTTCATCCTATAATCATCACAAACATCACATGAATTTCATCATAAAAATATGATTTATAGGATGAAAATATATACATTCTTGCTTGATTAGCAATGTAAATTTAGGATACATTAGCAATGCTCACAGATATGCTCTTATTGATCGTTTAAGCTCTTAAGGTTGCTAGTCTGTTTTTTATTCTGATTTGGATGCTGAGAGTAATATCAGTATATTAAGGGTGTATGATCAATGATATCATAATTTGTTTTGAAAACTCTGGATACTTAGTACTTAAGCATGTTATCTGTGTTGCATGATAATGTATTAAATTCAGTGTTTAATGATTAGTTTGGAATAAACATTAATTGGTAATTATTATGCTTATTTGTTGTATGTTGTTTGCTCTCTATGTGAACTTTTTGAGAAAACGTTTTCAATCTGTTATATATATGTATGTGTGTATATCAGTATTATATAAGTATATACATGTATGCGTCATTTTTGAAAACTGTTTTCAAAATGGCTTATGTGATGATCTGGAGTCGTTTTAGAGTGTTGTCCCTCACTGAGTATTCTCACCCCCCTTTTGTTGATTAATATTTCAAGTTAATTGGTGTTAGTTCTCATTCGACTCTCCATTTTTAGTGAGGCGTTCAGGTCCACAGTGAGTGTCATTTGTTCGGGCCTTTGTTTTGTATTAGAGCTTAACACCGGGATATATGTGGGTTATGGGGTATTCTTTGCTAATTTTGTTAATCGGGAGTACTTACTAATGTTTTTACTCTTATTTGATTATAGAAATTATATTTTGTGTGCATTTATTATTTTATACATATGTTTATGTTTTTTGAATTAAATGGTTTAATAAATGTTTGGTATAAGATTTTGGGTAGAATGTTTGTTTATCCGAGGCTTGTGGGAGATGGGTCAGGCCTCTGGTTCGGTTCGCCTCGTACAGCTGTCATGGTATGATATTGGGTCTTGACAAACTCACTGCTAATATGACTGGATATAGAGCAAAACATGTATGTAACTTTTCTTCATTTCATGAAACTAATTTATGGACATATGTTACATTTAATTCATAGGTATGCAAAAGTTTAAATTTATTCAAAGATAATTAAACTTTATTTAAAGAGTACTTTACACATTCAAATAGCATATTTTTATAGTGTTAACAGTCTTAAGACAAAGTATTTATAAGTGAAAATTTTGAACAAAACCGAAAAGCTATATTTTTTATTATTTTATCTCTCATAGCATTTATCTTTTATAAGCACTCAATCTATTTAATATATACATGAATTGATTGTGATCGAATAAACTGCTTCAACAAATTTCATTAAGAATTTTTTTTACTTTTTTCTAACTATATACATTACAGATTATAAAACTAACAAATAAATATTTTGTTTTAATTTCAATTTTATGTTACAGTTTCAACGCAATTACAACAAACCAAAAGGAAAAAAATCTATATGAACTCTATACAAAACTAGATGAGAAAAAAAATATTTGGATGAAATTATCAATGGCACAACTTATCACGTAAATTATTAGTGAATTACATATTGTTTACAAATTTTAGAGCATCGCATTTTTCAATAATATTGCAGTGCAAAGTCACATTCAAAGCAAGGATCAAATCAATAATCAACAAAGAAGAATCATACTCATGCACAAAATGCTCCAAGACGAAGATATTGGAAGATGAACAAAAAACACATTGCAAAACTTGTAAAGAGAACACCTCTTACATACTTCGGTAACTTCAAAAAAATACTGACGAACTTGCACGTTCAAAATTATATACACTAAATTCTATTATACATAATAATACTTGTGCATGTTTTATTTAAGGTTACAAGTCTTTGATGGAACACATGGCGTTGAAGTCACACTTTTTGATCAAGTATTTTATCTTCTAAAAATGTCATGTACAAACTTTTATAGATTCCAAAAGTAAGGTAATTTATCAATACAATCAACTCAATTACATTTTCATTAACATTTTTAATTATACCAACAAGAAACAAATCCAATTGTAAATAGGGGGATGACAAATACAAGTGCAAATTCTACAAAAGACTGGTATCATCTCAAGATAAAGAATAATATTTTCAAAAGATGCTTCCCAAAAGGCCATCCGCTTCATCACAAACAAAATTCAACCTATCGAAAAAGAATCAATACCTGAAGACAAGTATACAAGGAAGAATAACAATAAAGTGAAATCCAAGAATGCGGCAAAATCAAAAGATGACATTGAAGACAACAATGTTAAAAAAAATCAAGTTATTGAAGAAGACACAACAACTCAAGACAAAAGAACAAAAAAAATTGCAAATGCATTAAAGAGATAGAAATAAAGTTGGACGTGGAATATACAAATAGTGGGAAACTAATGCATCACAAAAAAAAAAAAAAAAGAAAAAAGGGCAAACAACAAATGGTTGAATATAAGACTATATGCCAATAAATTTTTTTAAGAAAAAATCAGCAAATTAGTTTACTTGTTTTTGTTTTGAATTCCAAAATTTAAATATGCGTTATAATAATTATCATCTTTTGTCTTATTTTACTATCATAAACAATTATTGTATTTAAGAAACAATAAAATTATATTTTATTATCTCAATTTATAACAACAAAAACCACAATGCGTGTATAGATTTTACTAGTTTAAGAAAAGACCTATAAATCCTATTTAAACATTCGCGACCAACAACCTAAGGGGATCATTAATGCTTGCTATTGAGCCCCCATGAGTGCATGACATCTTCATACGTCTAAACCAAATTTATGAAGATGTGTTAGTGGATCCCACAAGCAACTGAAATGATTTTCTTTATTTTTAATTTAATTTAGTTAATATATTTTATTTTTAATTTAGGGTATTATTTTAGTTAATGTATGTTTTTTTATGGCATCAATTAATGTATTTATGTATTTTAGTTAATGTATTTTATTGTTTTTGGACTTCAAAAGTAGTTATTTTTATCTAATTTTTTTTCATATTTATTCACTCAACAGTAAATTCCGAAAATATTATTTTCCAAAAATTCACATGAATAATTTCTTGAAAATAATTTAAAATAAAAATTAAAAAATATTATTTATTTTAAGTAAAAATATGAAATTATTATGTTAAATAAATATTTATCATGAATTGTATATTGTAGATAAATTAAATAAAGAGTAAAATGAGTGTGGGTTCTATAATAGAGTGTAAAGAAGAATATAACTATTAAAAAAAGAATTTAATAAATTATTAATTTATTTTGACAATTATACATTTCAAGTGTATAATCATTAATGTTGCCTAAGCCCAAAATAGGCAACGCATAAGCTCATTTCATATCCAAAATGTGCTTAAGCAACCTTTGGATTTTTTCGCATTAATTTAGACTTTGCACAAGAATAATATTCACAAGCTTGTTGCAATACAAATATTAGCCCAATGAAGATTTATATTTTATTAAATCAACTAGTAATTCAATAAAATTATATTCTTGCTACTTAGCGAAAAAAGCATTGTCCCTTTATAATTAGCAACAACTGTAACGATTCCTCACTAAAATGAGTTGACCAAGGTCAGATCACCACAATGTTGATAATTTCACATACGATCACTCTATATTTAACAAAAATGCACCATAGTCACTATTCTCATTTTTGTTATAGGAAGGTCAATATCAAATTTTACTCTCAGATTGTCACTATAGCCGGTTTTTCAACATCTTCAGGCCAGAAAGATGACGAGGCATACTACATCACTTAAATATCGCCACGTGAAAACCGACCCATTTTGGTAGAACCGAAAACCTTCATGTCTCCTAACCCCACCCGACCCGAAAAATTAAAATTTCCTAACCCAGATGCAGTAGAAAACTCAGATTGTAATTTCGTTTCTATGCAACAATGAATCAATGGGTAGAGAAATTTTACAAAAGGAGGAGCATTTTCATAATTTTTATATCATCCATTGCATGCGATGAATGAAGTTGATAAACAAACTAAAACGTACAAGCAAGTCATAAAGGAATAATGGATTCTTAAGGTACTGCACCAAGAAGATGAACGAAATTTGTTTTGGATTTTATTTCTTGAGGTTTAGGCATCTCCAACACTATTTGGCAGTTCCAGGCCAGACGAGACGATCTTTTGAGGCTCATCAGGCACCAAGGGAGGGACCTGAACCAGTCATACTGGAGAAGAAAAAGGCCCGAGTTCATTCCAGTTTATAGATTATCTTAACAAATAGCTAACAAGCTTACCTTCTGTCAACGATGATGAAGGAGCGAAGTTCACAATTTTCAAACCTGTAAAATGGCTTAAATGTCATGTTAAAGCTTAAAGAGCAGAACAAATTCTGAATAATGTAAACAATACACGACTGTTAAATTGCGCACAAGAGTTGAGAACTAGACATCTCGTGACGAAGACTAATATATATACATATAAATATGCTAGAAAGTATCTAAACGAGTTATGAAATATGAATAATGGAAGTTATTTTTCTCATATATACCCTGAAGTAGCTTCTCCCTATATGGATGGAACTAAAGACACTCACCTCGTCTGCGTGTCTGGATGACCATAATTTCCCAATGTAATCAAAGCGTTCTTCAAAAAGATGCCATGTGTGACTATGGCTATTTCCTTCTCTTGCCTCGTCCACAACCTGCAAAATGGATGGTAGAAAGACATGATTAAATAAAAATGTGCAACAAATTAATTGAGTTACTGTAAAGTCAGATGTTTTTTTTTTGATAAATCATTTCTCCCCAGGAATCACAGTCACGATTTCTTAGCGCTAGCATTCACTTTAGTACCAATGAACGACAAACCCATTAATACACAAGTCAGATCTTGGTTTTCTATAATATGTTGTATAGCTATAAATAGTATTTGAACAATAAGTGGCAATTTATTTGTATGCTTTCTTAGAAACCATCGGCTAATAATCTCTCTGATAGTTCTGATATATTAAAAAAACTGTTAATTTTAAATCTTCAGCATGTGATGCAATAAGCAGTAATTTATGACTGAATAAGCAAGCAAAATAGCAGATGAAGTGCAGCAAGGCTAATGACAGAATATTGGACAATTTTCTGGACAGCATGCGATCTGAACAATGCAATTCAATTCTTATGCAGCGATTATAAGTTTCAAGAGATCAGAGATTTCTCAACAATTACTAGCTGCATTTGTTTTATGTTACTGGCAAAGTGAATTTAGAAATACGAGTTAATTCGGCGCTAAACCAGGCACCTATCTGCAGTTCTAGTTGGTTCTATGTCAGGTCCATTAGCATGTAATTTATATTCAGCCATTTGTTATCAGCGAAATCTAGTTAAGTTTGTTGAGAAGGAGAGTCACCATCTTATAAACTTCTGTACCCTTACAGTAAGTTGTTCAATTGTTTCTTTCGTATCAGCCTTCCACAATATGTCCTCATCACTTTCTATCTGAAGAAAGAACTATTATATGAACTGTATAATGGACTCTCAGCTTCCAAATATTATAATTCGTCAATATCAGACTACTTACCAGTGAAAAATCTATTGCAGGAAAAAGAATCTGATAGTCACTGATATTTCTCCTCATATTTCAAGTAAAATCACTCTGCATTTGAAATTTAGTTAACGCTATCACTGGTTCAAGTAAAATCACCGCTATCACTAAGTAGTACGTATCACTGAATTATTTTGCAGCAGTGCAAAGGGAACAGAACTGGATTATCTCTGCCATCCATATCTGTAAGTAAGCATGGCAAGGCATGATCTTTTCAAACTGATAAAAACATAATCTAAAGAAATCCAATTTCAGAAAATTGCAGACAAGAAAAGTGTGTGCATAAAAAGCAACTATTGCAACCACATAGTTTGACCATTGATGTTTATACCTAACTGAAAAGGCAAGTATAAAATTTCAGAATTCACCAAAGATGGTAGAAGTTCTCAGATGAAAAAATGTCTAGTAAGCTCAAATACAATAATCCATATTTGAACCTTGCCTTGGAATTATTCTGGCAGCCATGTACCACCACATCCAAAATGGCTAATTTCCAGCTTACAAAGAAAATTGCTACTTATTAAGCTACACTGCAATAGTATCAAGGTCAAGTAAATTGATAGTAGCATCATCAGACAAATAATGAAAAAAAGATTGTCTCCATCTCAGAAACTAGTAATTTCAGCCTCATCATACTTCGTAATTTAATTTAATGAGTGAATACATGAACAAGCCAAGTTACATATCCCAACAAGTATTGTTGCATCACAGATTTTTCTGCAGCAAAATTCTACTGATGAAACAAAACAACAAACAAATGAAAATATGAGTAGTAAAAACATAAACGTGACTGTTGCATGACAATTGATGAACTAGAGCAAGCAAGATGAAAAATGTACCAGAGAACAAAGAAAGAGGAGAGAGACTTGTTGAGTAAAGAACTGGAAGAATCGAATATTTGTTGGCTCAGTTGGAATAAGGAATTTGATTTAGTTGACTAGGTTCGTCCTAAGTCGCTGCAATAATACCTACGATATAACAGTCATTTGTTGGAAGCTTCGTCGGTTTCCTTTTTTCTTAAAATAGTCATTTGTTTTGATGCTGTCTCTTCTTAAAATATTCTTTTCATTCTTATTATTGTATAATGACATGGAAAAAAATAACGTCCTTTTTGTTATCTAATACTAAGAGGTCGGCTGTTCAATCCTTGATGGAGCCAATATATATATATATATAATGTGCTCTCTTTAATTTTCTATTATTACAATTATTCAGCCTTGGCAATGTGTAAAACAAGCATTTCGAACTTGTCAAAACTGGAACCAGAGAGAATCTTTTGAATACTAATGATCTTTTATTAATAGTTTCAGACTCAACTGGAAGTAATATATAGGTACAGTACTTGCATTCTTCATCAAACACAAAAAACATGAAAATTGAAAGCAACTAATCCACTCTTCGGAAGAAAACTTACGAACTTCATATTATAGCGGGAAACTGAGAACTTTTTCAGAACCTAAAGCTTGTCAATCTAAATAAATATGTGCTGAAAAGTAGAGCATGTCTACCACACATGAGAACTTACTCATCAGCATTTCACTTTCTATATTCATATTGCTGGAATCATTCTTTAGAAATATCATAGATGGCTATGATCTCTCTCTAAGTCATAAAAATACCAACCTTCAAAATCACAACCCACAGGTACGGGCAGCACATATCTTTATTAATTTGGTGGCCTCTGAACGCTTCTGTCTTCTATCCTTCCATCCCTTGACTGGAATGCCTTTAAAGATGACTACAAATGAGTAATTTGCACATCGAACGGTCATGATACTCAAGAATCATCCCCCAGAAGACATTTTGCTGCTGCTTCAATTCCTGATCAGCTTTCCTCAAAAACTGATCCCAACCACTCCCAGGGCCAGTGTCCAAATAATCCTGTGGAACTGCAGTTTTTAGACCTGGTCGAATTCCCCACTGGCTTTCCACAATTCTGAATTCAACGACGTCCCCTTCATTCCTTGCAATTTGCTCCAACTCCTCCCATGTAAAAAGCAGTGGAAGTGTAAAGGCACCCCAAGGATTAAAATCCAAAATCTTAAAACGCTCGTCTTTCGTCACATAGACATCAAATGTATAGTTTTCTGATTCAAATTTCGCCTTCACATGTTCAGCAAAAAAGTCCTCGATCAACAACTGAAGGTTACTTCTATTCACAAGAAGAGACGGATAAAATGTAGTGACTTCACGCTGGGAGATTCCAACTAGGTGCTGACCATATACAAAGCAACGGAATTCCATATCGGACAAAAGAGAAGAATACCACTTGCGGAGTGCAAGGAAGAACTTGGAGGCCTCGACAAAGTTTTGCCACTACATGAATCATAGGCATGGCATAAATCATGTACCAGTGAGTCCGATGATCTTAGTAATAATGCAATCTCACTAAACGAAGTACAGCAGAGTGTTCCTGAAGTGCTAATCCAAGCAGTGTCTTTTGGTGCACTCCAGTTCAGCTTAGGAAAAATTGCACCACCAAGTTCTTCAATCGACTCCTTAATCTTCGATTCAAGTTCTGGGAAAGATGGGGCAGGTGGGGGTTGCTCTGCTTCATCTTCAGAACCTTCTTGCACCTGGTAATCTTCTTCATCTAAAGGATTGCGAACTCTATTAGGTAGAGCATCTTCATTTGAGATAGAAACAGGAAGCAAGAAGGCCCAGAATCATCCATAAGGTACTCAACAAATGATTCTGGAAGTTCATGAATTATAGTTCGAAGAGAAATTTTCTTGAATTTGGGGTACCATTCCTGAATCTGGCAATGATTCACCTCTGCTTCCTTCATTGTGAAGAAGATCAGTACACTTGTCTTTCTGCGATAAACCAAATTTGTTACTTCCTCACTAACAGAATTATTAAAAGGAGAATACAGATCAGAGATTCTGTAATATTCCAACTAACTTTAGCTCGATCATCAATCCTATGCCTTCTCTTTGCACTCATCACAAGTAATGATGTCTAATTCTATAGAACCGGCTTTCCAAGAAACTACCTAATATTTCTAAGCAAACTTTGCTGATTCAATTTTCTCTCATTATATTCCAAATGCAAACCTTAGCCAATAATTTCCAGTGGCATAAATAAATAGTCCAGAAATTATATTTATACTATTGAGAAAAGTGTAAAACCACTCTCCACTTTGCCAAAGTTCCCTCCACAACTATTTTTATCCATTCTACAAAAACACTCTAATTGTCATCACATCCTCAAGTTAGTTCTTTACAAACACCCCAACAGATTAGTAGCTCAATAAGATCAATTCCATAAATTTCATGTAGAAGGTCTCTACCGTGATTTCAACATACAGACCATTTACAGAAATAACATACTTATTGGTAATCACTTAACTGTTAAATAAACAAGACTGACCAATTCCCAGTCTATCTTCAGTACATGGAACAAAATAGCTATTCCTAATCTTTTGATTACAAAGCTTATCTCAGTTTTCACCAAAAAACATCCTTTTCCTTTTGAAAATAGCTATTCAGATACATACTTCGGTTTCACACGTAATTTAAACACAAATGAGCACATAAAGAGCATTACTAGCAACACATACATTTAAAACATACATGATCTACAGCTATGCAGAGTTATTTGTGGTAATCTTTTGTTTGCTTGAGAACTTTTTCTTTTTTTGGTTAGGGTTTACAAAAATAATGGAAATTGGTTCAAATTTGTTTCTTTTAACCAACTTCTTAATGGCTATGAGGATAGCTGACCAACATAACTGAAATTATGTGAAACCGATCAAAGATGGAAAAAAGATGGAAAAACGGCTATTCAACAAACATAAAACTCTATAAAAATTAATAAAAATTCATAAACCATATCTTAATCAACTTCTGCCAAATTAGAAATTATATAATTCAGATTAATATAAATTCATCTCCACCTACTACATAAATTCAACTTCTCCAGAATGGATAAAACAGCCTAAAGAACAGGACAGATTGAAGCAGAGCTGAGTATCCATGCATATGCTCTTAACAATATGAAGAGAGTGAGAGTGTGAGAGAGAGAGACCTGATTGAAGCAGAGGTGAGTATAAGTGCAGAGGGAGAGACGAGAGTGAGTATAGGCGGCGGAACTGGCAGAAGAGAATCGGGTCTCTTTCTTAGCGGAGAACAAACCGAGGAACGGTATAGAAAAAATCTGAAATCGGTCGGTTTGGTTTCCATATTTTAAACCAAAAAAAAATTCTGCAGTAGGTGTTGTTCTCCAGTCAAATCAAAAAAAAAATACTCCAGTCGGGTTTGTCGGAGACTCCTTGAATGAGAACTTTTTGGTGGCGTTTTTGTGTGTGCTTAGAGTCGCTGATGATGGTGCCAAGAAGTGGAAGAGGAAAGGCGCTTGGAGAGGTGCTTATTTCCCTAAATTCAATGTCACTGTG